>CAMOHE010054304.1:13244-41088 GCA_946598075.1 Artocarpus hirsutus | reverse complement strand
GGAGGACACTATGATGGGCGTGTGAGCTAAGGAAGATGGTTGCAAATGGAAGAACGCCAAGGAAAGAAGTTTTGAAGGAATAAGTTATGATTTTAAATTTTTAGTATGTTTATAACTTTAAGGATATGTTTTATAATTTAAGTATAATTTTATAAATTTTGTGAATGTTGTTTAATGTATTTTTTTATTAATTTTTCTTCCACATTTTAAGTTTCAAAACTTGTTTTAAAAAGAATTTTTTTTTTTAGTTCGGCCTGCCGACCATACTGGTCGGACTGCCGAAGTTTATCCAATCGGCCTGCCGGTTGCCAAGCATCGGCCTGTCGATCTTGTGGTTTTTGAAAACCCCATTCTGCAAGGCCTCGGACGGCCTGCCGATGGGTGACCTTCGGCCTGCCGGTTTAGTTCGGCCTGCCGAAGGTAAGAGTTCGGCCTGCTGAAGGTAAAAGTTCGGCCTGCCAGCCGAGACATGTGCAAAGAATTTTATTTTATTATTTTATTTTTTGTTTTTCAAAGGCCATTTAATTTTAAATAATATTAGCAAACTATTTATACAATGTCTATGGGAAAAGCAAATTGTTTTTAATTAAGAAAGATTATGATTTCTTATAAATTGTATTTTTGTATTTCTATATAAAAAAATATAAATATAAATAAAAAAAATATGTAAAGATCCTGGGAATGCTTTTTCCAAACTATGATTTCAAATGTATGTTATTAATTATAATAGTTTGCTTAAATTAATGTTTTAACGAACGAATGTAACGACATCTGTGACGTCCGGAAGGGGGGCGTTACAGACCTGCCAATTATATCCATCGGCCTGCATTCTGAGAGGGTCATTTCGGCCTGCCGAACTAAATGGTCTGGCCTGTCGATCTGCCTTAACATACTATAATTTATCAAACCATTAAATCATTACAAAATCATTATTAAACACAACGTAAATGACATGAACACTTGAGCATATTGATTCCACGTGACCATCACCTGTCATAACCCTTAAAATAAAATGGTTAGTACCATTATATTATATATCGTAACACATATCAATTAAGAAATTACTTAACGTTGTCACTAATTTGACATAATTCGTTACATAAAAATCGACGGGTGTTACACTATCATCTCTGTCTAGGAATTATTATTTAATTTTAAATTTGTAAGAATTTTGTAATTAAATAATCATTCGGAGAAGACGGACCTAGAAGATGGATAATGGCGTTTTTAGGTATTTTTTGAGTCTCTAATTTTATGTTTTTGAATTGCTAAAAATAAAATTGATGAATTGCATTAAAAACTGTATTTTTTGGAAAGGGTGATCTTTGCTCAGTCGGCGTGTTGAACCCCCAGTTTGATAGGCCGGATGTGAGGTTCAGCAGACTATCAACGGGCAGAAATCAAGTGGCTCGGGCGGTAGGCCAAACTTCTAGTTCGACAAGCAAATCTGTCATGAATCGATACGTCGATCTGTAATGATCGGCTAGCCGGTGGGTCATGACAGATAGACTGATCACCTAGATCGGCTTGTTGGCAGAGAGCTGAAAATTTTTTTAGAAAAAGTGTAGTATTTTACGCAGTTTTAATTTTAATTTTGGGACAATTCTAAGAAACATTAAATTTGGATATGATAGAAAATATGGAGTATTTGATTCATATAGGATTGAAGACTCGAAGATGGGCTTTACATTAAGAAGGATACAGCTTGAGGATTCAAGGATGAAGAATCGATAATAGGTTTTGATTATTCTCTTGTACTCTTTATTTTCTATTCTCTAGGGTAGAACCATAATAGTACGGTTATTTATTATTATTTTGCTTGTAGCTTTGCTTGTCTGCAATATAATATGATTTGACATGTATATTGATAACATGTCATATAGAATAGGAAATGTTACTCATTTTAAAATTGTTCATGCATCTTCTTAAAATAAAACCTTGATTTCAAAAGATTGAGTAGGAAAAGGTTTTCAAAAAGAGGACCTAAGGCCTCTATCATTGATCCATAGAAAGAAAATGGTGGTCCTGACCCTTAAGATTTCTATGATGTGCCAGATTGGATCTCCAAGCGGATAAGGTATTTTAGCATGATTTATGGTTGCACACCCCTAGGTGGTGATTACAAATCATGGATAAAATATTGAAATGATGGTTATACACTCATGTTTGTTTTATTATTAACTGCCCCTAAGAGCTCTGTTAATAAAAGTAATGGCCAAAGAAACGATTGTTAATATATGCTAGATTATACGAGTCTTGGATGGCATATATTTATCAGGAGTGGATCTGTGTTCCTGATTGAATTTGGCATGACTCCCCTAGGAGCTTGTTGAATTTTGAGTTGGGAATTATCGTTGTAAGGTTGTGATATTTTTAAGGTTTTGACACATAAACACATTTGTATGTTTTTACATGATTGTGTTAGCTTACTAAATTATTATGATATGTTTGCTTATGTTTGGTATCTGATTCTTTATTGTAGATTAAAAATGTCTAAAAACGCTTTATCTTTAATACTTGACAAAAACCAATTAACCGGAGAGAATTATAATGATTGAAAACGAAACCTGGATATCGTTTTCTCCTTTGAGAAACTAAAATTTGTGCTGACAACCTTTTGTCCTCCGAGCCTAGGAAGACTCCACTAATGGGCAATTCCAAGCGTACGATCACTGGAAAGATGTAAACGATTAGACCCACTACTATGTTATGGCCATCATGAACAACGTGCTGCAGACTCAACATGAGAATTATCAGACTACTAAGCAGATCTTGGATAATCTAGAAGACAAGTTTGGAGGCCACGCCTTAACTAAGCGACAAGGGGCACTTTAGAAACTTCTTAACTGTAAACAGAGGACGGGGACATCTATAAAGGAGCACATGATATTGGTCATGGGTTACCTCGTTGAGGCACAAGCCAATGGAGCTGACATCGATGCTAAAACTCAGATGACTATGGTCTTTGAGGCTCTGTCAAAGGAATTTATTCCATTTCAGGCTACTTTTAATTTAAGCAATAGGTGGGATATGACATTAACAGAATTAATGAAACAGTTATAATAGTTCAAACTACTGATCAGGAAGTCTCTTGTAGGTGGTGCGACCAACATGGTAGCTGCTTCTAGTTCTAATCCTAACCTAGGGAATGGAAAGAAGCAACATGACAAGAATGGGAAGTATTCTATTCCTACTAACAACAAGAGCAAGAAGAAGAAGAAGAAGAACCCAAAGAAGCTTAAGTGCTTCTTTTGTAGGAAGGTCGGGCACATAAAGAAGTATTGCAAGGACTTCCCTTCCAAAGGAGGTAGGTGTGATCTTCTGTATTTAGAACTTGTTTGGTTGAGAAAATCCAGTGACATTTGGGTCATAGATTCTAGTGCAACTAATCATGTTTGTGTTTCTCTACAGGGGTTCAAAGAAACGAGAAGTCTGCTTCATGAAGACTTCATGCTTCGGATGGGCGATGGATCCTTGATCTTAGCGGAAGTAGTGGGAGACATCCATCTTTATTTTGATAATTATAGGAATTTAATTTTGCAGGATTGTTTTTATGTTCCTAAATTTAAAAGGAATTTAATTTCTATAGCTTGTTTATTTAAAGACTCCTATTTGGTTCTTTTAATAATAAAATGGTGATTTGTAAAAACAAATCTTTTATCTACTCTAGATGAATGTAAAATAATCTATATTTTATCAAACCAAAGATGGACTTACTGCTTAATCTAAGATGAATGATAATAACTCTAAAAGACTTAAAACTTTTCACTTTAATAAGACTTATCTTTGGCATTTGCGCCTTGGTCATATTAACTTGAATAGGATTCAAAGTTTGGTATATGATTATTTGTAGATTAAAAATGTCTAAAAATGCTTTATCATCAATACTTGATAAAAACCAATTAATTAGAGAGAATTATAATGATTGGAAACAGAACCTAAATATCGTCCTCTCCTTTGAGAAACTAAAATTTATGTTGACAACCCTTTGACCTTCGGAGCCTATGGGAAATTTCATCAATAATCAAATCCAAGCATCTGATCATTGGAAAGATGCTAATGATCAAGCACGCTGCTATGTTATGGGTAGCGTGAACAACATGCTGGAGGCTCAACATGAGGATTATGAGACTGCTAAGCAGATCTTGGATAATCTAAAAGACATGTTTGGAGGCTAGGCCCTAACAAAGCGGCAAGTAGCACTTTGGAAACTCTTAAACTGTAAACAGAGACCGGGGATGTTTGTAAAGGAGCACATGATGTTGGTCATGGGTTACCTCACTAAGGCACAAACCAATGGAGCCAACATTGATGTTAAAACTCAGATGACTATGGTCTTTGAGACTTTGTCTAAGGAATTCATTTTGTTTAGAGCAACATTCAATTTGAGCAATATGCGGGATATGACCTTAGCAGAATTAATGAAACAGTTATAGGAGTTCAAACTGCATCAGGGAATCTCCTGCAGGTGGCGAGGCCAATTTAGTGGCTACTTTTGGTTCTAATCACAACTTTGGGAATGGAAAGAAACAATAGGCCAAGAATGGGAAGTCTTTTGTCCTTGTAAATGGCAAGAACAAGAAGAAAAAGAAGAAGAACCCGAAAGAGCTAAAGTGCTTCTTCTGTGGGAAGGTCAGGCATATCAAGATGAATTGCAAGAACTTCATTTCCCAAGGAGATAGGTGTGATCTTCTGTATTTAGAAACTTATTTAGTTGAGGAATCTAATGACATTTGGGTCATAAATTCTGGTACAACTAATCATGTTTGTGTTTCTCTATAGGGGTTCAAAGAAACGAAAAGTCTACTTCATGAAGACTTCACGCTTCAGATGGGCGATGGATCCTTGGTCTTAGCGGATACAGTAGGAGACGTCGATCTTTATTTTGATAATTATAGGAATTTAATTTTGTGAAATTGTTTTTATGTTCCTAAATTTAAAAAGGAATTTAATTTCTATAGCTTGTTTATTTAAAGACTCCTATTTGGTTTCTTCTAATAATAAAGTGGTGATTCATAAAAATAAATCTTTTATCTATTCTAGATGGATGTAAAATAATATATATTTTGTCAAACCTAAGATGGACTTCCTGCTTAATGTTGAGATGAATGATAATAACTCTAAAAGACTTAAAACTTCTCGCTCTAATAAGACTTATCTTTGACATTTGCGCCTTAGTCATATTAACTTGAATAGGATTCAAAGGTTGGTAAGGGATGGACCTTTAAGTCACTTAAAGTTGGAATCTATACCTCAATGTGAATCTTGTTTGGAGGGTAAAATAACCAAAAAACCATTTGGGTCTAAGGGCAATAGGGCCAAAGGGGTTTTAGAACTTATGCATAGTGATTTTTGCGAATCGATGAGCATCCAGGCACGAGGAGGGTTTGAGTACTTTGTCACTTTTATTGACGATTACTCAAGGTATGGGTATGTGTACCTGATGCACCACAAAAGCAAAACTTTTGACAAGTTTAGGGAGTTTTGGGCTAAAGTAGAAAAGCAATTAGGTAGACATATAAAGGCACTTCGATCCGATCAAGGTGGAGAACACCTTTCTGATGAGTTTTTGGGACACTTATTAAAAAATAGGATTTTATCCCATTTAACTATGCCGGGCACTCCGTAGCAGAATGACATAGCAGAGAGAAGAAATAGGACTTTATTAGACATGGTAAGGTCCATGATAAGTTATTCATCATTACCTTTATACTTTTGGAGATATACACTACAAACTGCTTGTTATCTTTTGAACAATGTGCCTTCAAAATCGGTCCCTAAAACACCTCACGAGTTGTGGACAGGCAATAAAACATCCTTAAATCATATTCGCATATGGAGATGTCTGGCTCATGTCCTGTTTAAGGATGCAAATAAGTTGGAAGCACATTTGGAAGTTTGCATGTTTGTAGGATATCTAAAAGGGACTAAAAGGGGTTATTTTTATAACCCAAAGGAAAATAAAGTCGTGGTTTCAACTAATTCAACTTTCCTTGAGGAGAGTTACATGGGCGACTTTAAACCTCGAAGCAAGGTGATGCTTGAGAAGTTAAGGAGCGATCCAATCACTTTAGAGGTTCCAAATGAAACCATTCTGATCAATGTAGAAAAGCCAAACAAACTTGAACAATAACCTAAGGGGCTTTGACGTAATGGGAGGATCAGGCATCAACCCAAAAGGTATATGTTCAATGGGGAGGCCTCATTGGCTGAATAGGATGAGCATAATAGGGATCCTTATACTTACGCAGAGGCTATAGAGGATGTTGATTCAAAACTCTAGACAGAGGCCATGAACATAGAGATGAAGTCTATGGACACTGATCGGGTCTGGGATCTTGTGGATCTTCCCGAAGGGGTAAAACCCATAGGGTGTAAGTGGATCTACAAGGGGAAAAGAGGAGTGGATGGAAAGGTCAAAACCTTTAATGCTAGGCCGGTAGCTAAGGGTTACATGTAAAAGGAAAGAATCGATTACAAGGAAACCTTTTCACCTGTGGCCATACTTAAGTTCATCCAAATTCTCTTGTCCATAGCTGCCGCTCTCGACTATGAGATTTGGCAGATAGATGTCAAGACGGCTTTTCTAAATGGCTATCTTGATGAGTCCATTTATATAGAACAACCAGTCGGGTTCAAGGTCAAAGGTCAAGAGGGTAAGGTTTCTAAGTTGCTAAAGTCAATTTATGGACTTAAGCAGGCTTCCCGATCTTGGAACATAAGATTTGGTCAAGTGATCATGACTTATGGGTTCTCATAAAATATGGATGAGCCATGTGTTTACAAACACATTAAGGATGAGAAGGTGGTTTTTTTGCTACTTTATATAGATGACATTGGGGCATTGTCATCGGTCAAATTATGGTTGACCAAGTAGTTTGACATGAAGGACTTGGGTGAGGC
This sequence comes from Artocarpus hirsutus, assembly GCA_946598075.1. Lineage (NCBI taxonomy): Eukaryota > Viridiplantae > Streptophyta > Magnoliopsida > Rosales > Moraceae > Artocarpus > Artocarpus hirsutus. The sequence goes on along the minus strand of CAMOHE010054304.1, from coordinate 34,185 downwards.
TAATTTTGTTCTCAATATCCAGATCTTTTAGGATAGGAAGAACAAAATAGTAGCTTTGTCCAAGGCTGGCTACATAGATAAAATTCTTAGGAGGTTTGCAATGTAGGATTCCAAGAAAGATGGGCAACCATATTGGTCTGGAATTACTTTTTCTAAGAAAGACTCTCCAAAGTCTGAGGAAGAAAGAGAATACACGAAGAAGGTGCGTCATGCTTCGGCAGTGGGTAGTCTCATGTATGCCATACTTTGCATACGACTAAATATTTGTTATACGGTCGAGATTGTTAGTCGATTTTAGGCAAATCCAGGATCGAACCACTGGGTTACGGTAAAGCATATTTTCAATTTCTTGTGAAGGACTTGAGGGTATATGCTTGTGTATTCGGGTGAGGACTTAACTCATCTAGGATATACTGACTCGGATTTTCAATCTTGTCTGGATTCTAGGAAATCGACTTCGGGTTTTGTGTTTACTCTAGGCGACGGTGCCATCTGTTGGAGAAGTGTGAAGCAAGATTGCACTTTGGATTCAACGATGGAGGCTGAGTATGTGGCAGCTAGTGATGCTTCAAAAAAAGCAGTGTGGCACTTTAAGTTCCTTGGGGATCTTGAGGTAGCTCCTAGTATGAATAAGGAAGTATTACTGTATTATGATAACAGTGCGGCGGTAGCTAATACTAAGGAACCAAGATTTCACAAGAAGAGTAAGCATATTGATCGGAAGTATCATGTGATAAAGGACTTTATTGAGGGCGGACATGTCATGGTGTGCAAAATCATGTCAGAGGATAATTTAGTTGATCCATTCATAAAGACACTTATTGGGAGAGTCTTCGAGAGGCATATGGAAGCTATGGGAATGCGAGATTCGTCATATTTACTCACTTAGTATAAGTGGGAGATTGCTAAATGTGTATGTCCTAAGGAGTAAAAATGTAATACGTTTTTGGAGACATTTTTATCAATAAAGAATTCATTCATTATTTATACATCAAATCTTGTCCTCTTTATGTTCATATTTGTTAAATGTATGTTAAGCAAACAATAGTCTGATACTGTCTATCCAAACCTTTAAGAATTGGGCATATGATGGAGAGATTATGCGGAAGACATGATTCTTAAGGTGATAGTCTAAATCATAAGATCTGCTATCGAGGGAATAAAGTTGGGTGCTTTATTCATGTAAAGATTGTTATATTATCAATATCCCTATTTGGAGATGGTTTGTCTTGACCATCGACGGTGGACTCCATGAATAGAAACATTGGCACATTGTCATAGGTGACGATGTATTGGATCAGGACATTAAGTAATTTGATTTTGATGAATAATTTTGTCTCAGTAAATCAATTCACTTTAGACAAACATTTGTATTGTATCTTAATCCAAAAATGAATAGTGGGTCTGTTGTCTTGATTTGTGTCTTTTGATATACCAAAGGGTGACACCTACATTTTAATAGTGGTATACATACCGGTATGTTGAAGGCATGACTCTTGATAGCATAGACCTGTTATTCATAGATACGAATCCATAGCTCCTCTTTAGGAGTAGTGATATCCTTTTATATGCGTTATCCTGTAATTGGAAAATTGGAGCGCTCAACCATTTGGATACATAGGTGTAACCGAATGGTATACTGTCTTTGGATGGTAAGTTTTTTGATGGTGAGATAATAGGATGTAAGATAAAAATAATCGAAAAGGTAAGACAGATCTTGTCCTTAAGCCGATTATGGATAATCCTATGGGGATACGATACACTATGATATGTCATGGAGACTTAGCTATACGGGCTTCGTAATTCTATATAGTTCGAGAGTGCAGCTCGAAGATTTTAGTGGAGTAGTGTTGGAGTTGATAATTATGAAATGTATATATGGGATATTGGGTTTCATAATTATCAAGAGCTTGAACTATATAGGTCCATCAGGTCACCTTTGCTAGCTCACTAAAATCCTGTAACGATACGACGTGTTTTTCCAATAATTGGTGACTTATGTTAGATTTATTAGATTTGTTGAAATTCGAAAGAATCAAATAATTCATATCTGTTTATCGGTTGAATTAATTTTGTGACAAAATTAATTTAAGATAAACTTGTTGAATTATTGGTATCGGATAATTCTTATCTGTTTATCAGTTGATTTAATTTTCAATAAATTAAATCAAGAGAAGCTTGTGGAGTTATTAGGAATTAATTTATTTTGCTAGAGATTATCTAGATAAAGTTGTTTTAATTAGATAACTTCTCTATTGGGTTATTTGAATTAAAATTGAGACTTTATCCTATTGAATCTCGAGTGGAAAATAAAAGATTTGCTGAGATTTTTATCGATAGTTTGGCATGCAAATCCTCAGATTCAGCTTGCTGATGGGGCAAGTTCGACATACCTATTAGACAGATCGGCATGCCAATTGCGCGATAAAAAGATTACGTATTTTCACACAGATTTCATCAGATATTGATCTAAATTTGATTCTGATTTGAATTTTGAGGCATTATCTGATAAGGACTGACCCCTAGACCCAACCTCTATAAAAAGAGAGTGAGTCTCATTATTATTTAGATCAATTGAGAGATTAAGAGTGATATTCTGCAAGTGAGATTCTGAAACTCCCTGAGAGCTCTTGTTCACAAATCACGAACACTAGCTTTAGGTTCTCTCAATTGGTTGGAAGGAGAGTCACTTGGTAGAAAAACTATACGTATGAGCCCACACTCACTCCGATCATAGATAGAGAATAGCAAAAATGGCTAGTTGGTTGAGGTCCTTCTAGAACGTTACTTCTCTTCACTGATTGTAGGAGCTTTTCGACACATAGAGGTTAGTAAGATCTGGTTAATTTATGCATATAGCATGTTAAACTTGTGTTTTGGAAAATACTCAGATATAAAATTTTTTAAAATTCCACTATGTACTATTTTTCCAACAAAGAATTCGTACAATATATCTTGAGATTTTAATAGCTGAAAGGATTAAAATGATGGAGCTGGTACCGGAGAAAAAAAAATCCTTTTGCTCTTCCTCTATCTCCTTTCTTATACGGCACCGTGTTACTATTAAAATAATAATGATTAAAATATTGTTAATTGGAATAAAATTTCATGTCCTGTGCTAGCCCATTCTTTTTAGGCATGGTGTCTCTACACACTTAGAGAATGTGTCAAGTCTCTTGCTAGTCGTTTTAAATTTAGACGTACTACCTTGGCTGTTGGTCTTACCCACTCTTGTTTGTTCTTTTTAGAATAACGGGCATAATAATAGGTGAAGGGCATGAAGTTTCTTTTAAGCCCAAATTCATGCTAGGATGGCAAGATCAATAGATTCTCTTGATCCCCAATCCTTTTGAAGTTAAAGGTCTTTGGGCTTTGGACCATCAAGATAACATACAACTATTGCCCCCTAAGCGTAAAGTGACTTGGTGAGTTGCTTTACGCTTTTTGCAATTGAGGATGTGGTGGGTCTCTTACTGCTCAAGAGCTGAGACGTGTCACTCAGAGTTCCTTGCTGGAGAAGGTTTTGACTAGAGTCATGATCGTTTGTCTAATACTCTAACTACTTGGGCAGTTAGACAGTCGTGTCCGCTCGGACAACTGTCATATTCACCTATTCGGCCGTTGGATCGATCTCAAGAGATTTCAATTTGGGCCGTTGGATTATCAGGGCGTTTTCCTACCTAAGCTATGGGTCGTTGGATGGCAACCTTTAGTTGCCTTAATCCCTAACTATTAGATTAATGGTTCCCACACTCGACGGTTTAGATTGTGAGAATAGTTAAGGGTTTCGAAAGCCGTTTGTTTTATATCGATTCTTTGATCTTTAGAAATCTCTCAAGCTCTTCAAAATCTCTCTTCTCTTTCAATTTACAATAACAGATTTCTCTCGCAAGTCTGCTATAATAATTTCACGCAATTGATCACTATCGTTGATCATGTAACTCAAAGCTTTCAAGCAACCAAACTTCAACTTTCACCAATCAGTAAGTTTTTGAATCTCAAAACTCTTATTTAAGGCTCTCTATGTGCGTTCCTTTTCCCTACTTCTGTTTACTCAAATCTTTGGGTTTACTTTAGTTTAGGCTATCATGGAGATGCATGCTGTGACTTTTTGGGGCTTGTGGACAACCATAACCAATTTTGGGTTTTTAGAGGACCATCGCATTCATTGATGTCTTAGGTTGACTATTTGGTTCATAATCAGTTGCAAGCCAAATAGATTCTTAGTTGCTAGGTCAACCTCATGATATAGGGTAAACTTTTTGACACTTCTTTTCTTTTTATTAGATTATGTCATCACTTAGTCGTCATCGAAAGGTCAAGTCCCCATCCTAAGTTTGCCCAGACACCATCGAAGTTGCCGAGATGTCCTAGCTTTATGACAATGTCATCCTTGAGAATGATCCCATCTTTAGGAGCATGACAACTTCAACACTATTCGTTCGATGGAGTATCAATGACTTGGTAGACAGTGTCCCCATACCTATCTCTACCATGATACCAGACCCTAGGTATCCTCGTCCGGTCATTATGGACCCTAAGTTCCAAAGCTTATCGTCTTATAGAGCGGCCGCACAATGAAAAGAGCCATTGGTTGCTTGTAGTGGTGAATATCTTAGTCAAGAGTAGGTCCACCAAATCCCACTATAGGAATCATGACATTCACAAAGTATTTGCTAAAGGTAAGGTCGACTGAAGGCACTTTTAGTTCATGATTCCTAACGAACACCACTATGTCGATGCCATTCCACCTGGACAGCTTGACGTCCAAATAGATGCATCATGGCTGGCTAGACCTTCCCTCTTCACCTTTTTATTAAGAGGCTCTGCTATGAGTTTGGGATCTCACTGATGCAGCTATCTCCCAATTTTTGGCACATCTTCTTAGGGATGTGGATTCTATGGCACTTGCATTTCAATTCTTCACTTCGTCTGGATGAGTTTTATACTGCTACTGCATTACTCAGTCTCTATCCAAGGGCTATTACTATGCAAGGCCCATAGTCGAGCAAAGGATAAGATCTCCCCCATCATCCTGGATCTCCTTACTTTCAAGCATGATTCGAAAAAGATGTTCCTCATGTTAAAGGGGGACTTCAACACCTACCCCCTTGATGGCCAAGAGGGTTATGGTGGGCCCAAGAAGTATGAGGTCGATACTACCTAGAGAATTGCCAGTAAGCCTCAGCACCCTTTTGACGTTGACCTTTAAGTTTCCCTTTTTCCTTAACTTTGCCTTTCCATGTAGAGCTCGTTGATCACCTTGTCCTTTCATGGTAGAGGCAAAGTAGGATTAGGTAGATTACTGCCCTCCTAAAGGAAGAGAGGCAAATCGTCAACCTCCTTATGAAGGAGAACGAAAGGAAGCCATAGTTAATAATTACTCTCCCCAAGCTCACTTAGGTCGACCCCGACCAACCCCTTTCTGATGGGGGCTTGAGGTTAGGTCTCTACTATCATCATGATTTATTTATTTACTACATGGCCAAGCTGTGCTTACTTTACAATAATAACCATTACTATTCTTTATGCAGGGATATTGAACCTTAAACTCCCCTCCCATCTTAAGAAATCTTAGAGCTTGCGGGTGGTTCCTCTTTAGGGGGTGCTATCCTATTGCCAAAGCCTAGTGACTTGAAGAAAAATTCAAGTCCAAAAAGCAATGAAAATACTACATTATTTGGTCATCCAAACGCCAATAAGATAAGGTGTCGATTAACATCTTGGACCTTCAACCCCTTCCTCCAAAGAAGAATATTCCTTTTTTTGCCCGATCGTCATGTAAAGGACAAGAATTTTATTGTGGGCAACCTATCGAATGCCTAAGTGTTGAATATGCTTGACGTTCCTTCCCGTTTTAGCCTCACATTCCAGGCTATATATGAGTTTATTTTTGTAGAGGATTGGACAACAATTGAGAAGTCTCCTCTTTTGGAATGGCACCAGGAGCGGATCCGCAGCTAGGTCAAGGTAAGCATCTTTAAACTTTTCTTTCAACTACCCTTTTAATTATATCTTCTTCTGATCATTTTCTAGCCTCACCATTCATATGTAGGCTCTTATGATGGCTCTCATCTTCTATGGGGAGATTCAGAAATTGGTAAATGACATGGCCGGCCCTCGGAAGAAGATTAAAGCACTAAAAGCTCTCATTCATAAGGGGAAATAGTCAGTTAAGGATGCTAAAGACAAGGAGGCAAAGGTCCAGTTTCTCCTCTACAAGGAACAAAAGGACTCCAAAAAGCTCTCTGAGACGATCGTCCAGCTCTCTATAGAGATCGAGAGCCAGAAGGAGATGCTGTGCTAGGCCCAGAAGGATCTAGAGGTTGAGAAGATGAAAAATAAAAAGCCGACAGGGTCAATCTCATCTATAACAAAGGAAGTGATTGAGAAGTACTGGGTGCTAGAGGAGTACTTGGCCACCTAAAGAGCGATGCTTCAATCAGCTAGCAACGAGATTTGTGTTGCATGCCTCGAATGGGACTGTCCTTCTTGTATACTCTAGAAGCCTCGACCTTGAACGATGAGTTAACCGTGGTGGAGAAAGATGCTTCAAAGGGCGAGAAATAAGCTTTGTATTTTTTTATAATGACTTCTTTCTTTATCAATATAATCCATATTTACTTTCATCTCTCTCTTGCATACTTCATCTTGTTTTTAATCACATTGAACATCAAGACTATGGATCAACTAAAATACGAAATAAGCTCAACAGCTTAACAACTTGGTAACTCATAAAATATACTAAGGCACCTTGTGCCTTTAGCTAGTACAAAGATCTCCCCTAAATAAGGCTTTGCCTTTAATTCAATTGGGCCTAGGGATCTTAAACGTAGAGAATTAGGCGTAGCGATCTTAAACACGGAGATAACCCTTAGAGTGTAGGGTTTTTCCCTTTAAGGCTTTATAATGTAATTCAATGAGGGCGTAAGGGTTTCTAGGACATAGATTTTTACCCTAGAGCACGAGGCTTCACCTACTTAATAGGGTGTTATCCTCGCCGTGGCTTCTACCCCCATGTCAAATACAGAGTAACTCTAGTGTTTGACACAATGAAACATATGTAAAGAAACCCAAGTAATTAGAAACCAACTGATGTGGAGTTTCGTTTATATAAAAACAAAGTTATGGTAGATTTTACATTACTAGTAACATGGTCGCAAATGCTTGGCATTCCAAAGATGCTCGACACATCGACCCATCATCGATTTTAGCATGTAGGTACTTGGCCTTATAATGCCTCGAATCTTATAAAGCCCTTCCAAGTTTGGGCCTAGCATTTTAGCATTTCTTGGCTTTGTGTTTGGAGTTAACCTTCTCAAAACCAAGTCTTTAATGGCATATTTTCTCTCCTTGACCCTCTTGTTGTACTATCTCATCGTCCTTTGTTGATAAGTGACGAGGCACACTTGCGAGTCGATCCTTCGTTCTTCTAGTAGGTTAAGCTCTGTGTCCATGAGTCTAGAGTTTTCTTCTTCATTATACTCTATTACTCAACTGGTTGGGGTAATCATTTCTATTGGTAGGACCACTTTAGCACCATAAGCGAGGGAAAACGGAGTCTCGCTTGTAGTAATTTTGCTTATAGTTCTATAGGACTATCGGACCTTTGGTAATTCCTTTACCTACCATCCTTTAAGGTCTTTGAGGCATTTTTTTCAAGATGTTCTTAATGATCTTGTTAACCACCTCAACTTGCCCATTCAATTGCAGATAGACTATAGCCAAAAAGTTCTTATGGATGCCAAGGTCATCGTAGAATTTTCTTGTCTTGGCATTGTCGAATTGCTTACCGTTGTTGAAGACAAGTGAATGGGGAATACTAAGCGACAAATGATTTGTGACAAGATGAAACTTGCACAATTCATCTCTATGATCGTGGCAAATGCTTTGGCTTTTACCCACTTCGTGTAATAGTTGATCATAACTACTACAAACCCAAGTCCTTTCGGCACCGTGATAAATGGACTAATTATATCGATTCCTTATTTAGTGAAGGCACAAGGGCTTAAGATTGACGTTAGGTTTTTGGGGTGAGATCTTGTTACACTGAAATAACGTTGGCACTTATTACATTTTCAGGCATCCTTTTTTAGAGTTGGCCAGTAGTATCCCTATCCTAGTGTCTTATGGCCTAATGACTACCCTTTAGAATAGCTTCCACATAAGCTTTCATGTATCTCTACAAGTGTATTTAATCCTTCATCTTTGTTGAGACAATGGAAGAGGGGTATGGAGTTACATCAATGATAAAATGCACCGTTGTGTAGCAACTAGTTGCTGCCCTATAACAAGTCCTTTTGGCCTTGAAAAAATCAAGGGATAGCTCTTCGTTCACTAGATATGTTATTATTAGTCATCTAATTGTCTGTATGGCCTAAAACCATTAATTCTTTTACCTCCTCGTCTTGAATGGTGGGAAGTTCTAGAATTTCCACAAAGATGACTCTTAACAATTTAGAAACTCTTGACATGGTGAGACGACCTAAGGCATCTACATTGTTGTTTTTAGCATGGAGTCTTTGTCTAATTTCCCAAGATTAAAACCTAGAAAGCTCTTCTTTGACTTTCCATAGGTACTTAAGCATCATCCCATCTTTAGCCTTGTATTAGTCTGAGATTTGGTTCACAACGTGCTGAGAATCATTGTAAATCTTTAGAGGATCAACCTTTAGATAATAGGCGAGCCTTAATCTTGTGAGCAATGCTTTGTACTCAGCTTCATTATTGGAGGATTTGAACTTGAACTTTACCACCACTATGATCTTGTGGTTTTTAGGGCTTACCAACATAAACCCTACGCTTGCATTGTGCTCATTTAAGAAACCATCTATGTGCAACTCCCACTTCAGCCTACTTTATTCCATCTTTTTCCCAATGCCCCTGGCTAAGTTAAAAACTCAGCTACAAAGTCCGCCAAGGCTTGGCCTTTGATCGCTGCTTCGAGATTTGTATTTGATGTCATATTGGCTTAGCTCAACTAACCATTTTAATAGTCACCTAGAGGTTTCTGGTTTTTGTAGTACTTGTCTTAAAGGATAGTTTGTTAACACCACTACATTGTGTTCTAGAAAATACATCTTCAACTTCCTCATCAACATAATCAGGGCTAGGGTGAGCTTTTCCATTTCTGGATACCTCATTTCTACATCGAGTAATCATTTGCTTACATAATAGACTAGCAACTAAGCCTTTCCTTCTTCTCTGATTAGAATAAAGATTAAAGCATAAGGTGAAATGGCTAAGTAAATATGTAAGGTTTCCCCTGACAGAGCTTTAGAAAGTAAAGGAGTCTCTCCAAGATATTCTTTCAGGCATCTAAATGCTTTGTTATATTCTGTTGTCCATTCGAAGGGTTTTCTTCCTTCTAAGACATTGAAGAATGGCATACATTTATCGGCTGCTTATAAAATAAAGTGGTTAAGTGCTGCAACACATCTTATGAGCTTCTACACCTTTTTGGGCTTCTATGGAGCCTTCATATCCCACAAAGCTTGGATTTTTTGGTTAGCCTCTATTCCTCATCTGCTAATTATGAATCCCATAAACTTCCCTAATGCCACACCGAATACGCATTTCAAAGGATTGAGCCTCATCTTGTATTCCCTTAAGATGTTGAACATCTAGTCTAGGTATAAAATATATAAGCTTGCCTTTGTAGATTTGACCAATATATCATCCATGTACAACTCCATTGTCTTCCCAATCTGTTTGGTGAACATTTATTCACCAAACGTTGGTACATTGCCCTCGTATTTTTTAATCCGAAGGACATGACAAGATAACAGTAAAATCCCTTATCAGTGATGAAGGAAGTGTGTTCTTGATCTCGTAGATACATAGGGACCTAAATATAGCTCGAATAAGTGTGTATAAAGCTTAACAACTCATGCTCTATAGTAGCATCGACCAATTGCTCTATTTGTGGTATAGGAAAACTGTCCTTGGGATAGGCCTTGTTCAAGTCTTTGAAGTTTATACATGTTCTTCACTTCTTGTTGGGGTTTCAAATGAGAACATGGTTTGAGATCCAGATAGGGTTGTGTTATTCTTTGATAAACCCATTTTTCTCCAACGTTTTGACCTCTTATCAAAGGACCTCATACCTTTCAGGGTTTAGAGGCCACCTCTTTTGCCTCTTTGGTGGGTAACCGGGGTATATGTTTAGGCGATGGCAGACAACTTCTGGGTCTATTCCTATCATGTCTTCATAAGTCTATGCAAAGATATCAAGATTCTTGCTAAAAAATTTCTTGAGTTCATCTGCCATCTTTTTGCTCAATTCAAACCTAATTCTAAGAACCTTGGAAAGGTCCTCTTCATCTAAGGCTACCTCTACCAAGTCTTTGGTAGGTTTGGTGCCGGTTGCCTCTTCTCCCAATCTTGGGTCTATGTCTTTCGTTGGGGAGCTTGATATACCATTATCATCTCCATTCTTCTAGGGCTGGCAGACGCATGGATAACATCATCGTAAATTAACCTTGACTTGTATTGGTTTCCTCTCATCTCACCTACCCCTTGGGGAGTGAAAAACTTCACTTTCTGACGATAGATGTAGGTTATAGCCTTCAAGGCCCTTAATATTGGCCTCCCTATTATTGCATTATACTGGTCTCCACCTTTTATTACCAAGAAGTTTAACATTATTGTTGTCGTCCTTAGTTTCTCTCCCACCGTAACTGGTAGTATGATTGTCCCTTCAGGCAGTATGGTATCCCCAATGAACCCACATTATGGCAGAGAATTTAGCATAGTCTGATCCAAGTTTTTTATATCTTGCTTAGGTAGTTCGTGTAGATAATGTCGATGAAGCTATTGTTATCCACTAGCATTCGACGTATAGAATAGTTTCTGATCATGGCCCCAACTAGCAAGGCATCATTCTGAGGGAAATAGACCCTGTGGGCATCCATCTCTAAGAATATTATCTCTATTACTTCATAACTCGACACCTTTCCAAGCTTGTTTATCGACATGTTCCAACACTTATGCCTCAAGTTCTTTCTTGCCTCTTGGGCATAAGTTTTTGGGACCTCCTCAAGTTTCCGCTAGGATAGGGTCCTCCAAAATGGTATGAATTACCCCTGCAGGCCTGTTATCCTCATTTTGTCATCGATCTCCTTCACCTCGTAGCCCATTATTTCTTCGCTTATTTACACAACCATTTCCCCTATCATTCGTTTTGTTCTTATCAGCCCTATACTCCTGCTGCCTTACATCATGTTCAGATTAGCGAATGCTAATACATTCGCTGGTGTAGTGCCCCACATCACCTTAGAACCTACAATACTTAGTTTGCTTGTGCATGTTTGGGCTCAAACTTATTGGGGAGGATGCTGAAGGTAGAGCTAGTCACTATTTTCGTGGTAAATATCGTCTATTGAGGCTGTGAGGCCTTGAAAGTTGTTGTACCTTTATTGGAGTCAACCTCTATTGTCTTCTTACCTTTGCTGCTTGGTGTGGTCCATAAAGACAACTCGATTCAAAGGGGTTGACAAAGGATCATAGATTAGTAACCTTGAACCATCATGCCCCTGAGGGTTGCACCTTTTCTTCCCCTTATTACTCGCTGATTAGGCATTACTACTGCTCCCTCCCATCGTCTTCCTAATGGCCGAACCTTTAATCTCTTCTTGTTTGATTTAGCCTCTAGCTCTTTCGAGAATTCTCTATATGTTTTGGGTCCCTTACGGTCGAGATCATTCCCAAAGGGGATATCAATCTACATACTACTTAATGATCCCATAAGAGTGACATCCTCCAGGACTTCTCCCAGTGCAGCTACCTCCTTGGTAAACCTTGCAAGTTAGTCCTTCAAGGGTTTGCTCAACCCCTGAGTTAGGAAGTTTAGTTTCTCTTTGGATAGTGTTAGGGATCTTACACCCACGAACTAGTTGGGGAAGGCTATCTTTTAGTCTTGGAAGCATATTATGCTTCCCTCCTTCAACGACCTAAACCACCATCTTGTAGACCTCGAGAGGGTTTGGCTGAAGGCTTTGCACGTTATTTCTTAGGAACTCTATAGGGCTCCATGAAAGATTCATAGATTTGGATATGGTCGTCAGGAACGTGAGCCCTTCATAGTGTGTCATTTGTAGAGGTTTAAACATTTCCAAAAAGGGCGCTTCCATGACAGCGAGAGCGAAAGGATTTATGCTTGTCATGTCTTCTCCATGATACACATCTAGCTTGTCTTCAAGGCTTCCAACAAGGCCCACAAGTTGCTTAGTCTCACCCATGGGATGTCCCAACGCTGCTTGTAATTGTTGGTTCACCTGTTGTGCTATCAAGTTGGGGTTGACCTATTAGGTACTTAATGGTTGGTCAATAGTTGGCTGGTTGATTGGGAACATTTCCTATTGAGATAGCCCTTCTCACCTATAGCTGGTCCCTTAGGTCCTTTTTTTGAAGTTGGTCCCTCAAGTCACCTACATTCCGAGTCAAGATGGCATCGGCCCACACATCTCACTTAGGAGGAAATGGGGGAAGACCTATGTTTTGCCTTTGTTGATTTAGCTGACCTGCTTCTTGAACCCAAGCCAGATCTACTCTCCTTCTTCGTTCTTGGCTACCCATAGAATTAGCTCTTCCTTGTTAGCCAACCTCAATCTCGTCAGTTCCCTCAGGATTACTTCATTGGCTGCCATCTAGCCACTAGCCTAGTTCCCTTAGTCTTTCAGGTCATCACTTGAAGCGTTACCATCTCGACCCTAAATGCCATCTAGGGTTGTCAAAATTTTTCCTAGCAGTCCATTCATTCTATCCACCTTTTGCTTTAGAAAGCTGGTTCATGAAGACTCCTACCTCTTTTAGATCCTTTAGTGCCACCTTCAACTAATATGTCATCTCCTTGTATAATAGTGTTATTTGTATTGCCTCTAGTATGGTTGGTGTGAGCGGTCACCATGATAATGGCGGTCCGTTCTTTAGAAAATAAAGGCTCTCCTTCTAGCACCAATTGTTGATGGTGGAAAATGATCAACAATAATCCTCATCAATAACTCACGGTTCCAACAAGTAGATATAATCAAAACGTGCAAAAGATTACTATACAGATAGATTTATAGTGGTTCACTTTTAAATGAGCTATGTCCATTGTATTTTTTTTATGGAGAATTCATACAATATATCTTGAGATTTTAAGAAATGAAAAGATTAAAATGATGGAGCTAGAACTAGAGAAAAAAATATCCTCTTACTCTTCCTAAATCTCCTCTCTTATATAGCACCATGTTACTATTAAAATAATAATGATTAAAATATTGTTAATGGGAAAAAAATCGTTGTATCCTGTGCCATCCCATTCCTTTTGGGCATGGTGTCTCTGCACACATGGAGAATGTGTCGAGTCTCATACTAGTGGCCTTAAATTTAGATGCACTATCTTGACTATTGGTCTTATCTACTCTTGTTTGTTCTTCTTAGAATAACAGGTATAATAATGGGTGAAGGACATGATGTTCTTTTAAGCTTGACTTCATGCTAGGATGAGAAGATCAACTTATTGCCTCAAGCCCTAATCCTTTTGAGATTGAGGGGCCAAGTTGAGCTTTTCTTTGATCTCAGCTTTGGGCTTTGGTTGTCGAGATCACACACAACAGAATCTATGTTTATAATTATATTTTTTAATGTGGATTTGAACTTAATGAGTCTTCAATAATTAATTCTAGATAGGATTATTGGAATTTGTTGTTTTGGTCATTTCTCATTTGTGTACTTAGGATAGATAAATTGGGATAATTAGAGTTCTTGACCAATACATTGGGTTAATTATTTGGTAATAATCTAAATAATGAAGAAGATGATAAAGTCTAGGTGAAGTAGTCCCTCTAGGTTTGTTAGTTTTTGGTTTCTTACAATTGAAGCTTTGTCAATTCGTTATTTTTATTTTTATGTTAGATTTCTTTGATTTCTTGCTTTTTAATTAAAATTGCCTATTAATATCGATTATCTAGATAATGTTGTCAGTTCTTAAAATGCAATGGATAGTAAAAATCCAGTAATCAATCCTTATCAAAATCAACATTCTTACTTTTAGTTTATTACTTACAATCGTGTATACTTACAAGCAACCAACACCCAACTATCATAATGGCTTTTAGCTGCTGGTGAGCCCAACCTCATGCTCCTAGGCTCTAGTAAGCCTAGTGTAACACCCCGAAGTTAATTAAATGATATTAGAATGTTAAATGGTGAATTAGTGTGCCATAACGAGTATTTTAAACTTAATTTGATTATTTTGTGCAAATTAAGTAACCTTGTGTTACTTTACTCTTTTAATAATTTTTAATTAATCTAAATTGTTTTTAATTGTCAATTTAGAATTTTAATAAAGTAATTTGGTTTGAAAACTGTGTGCTGTTGTACACAGTCTTGTAAAACTAATTGCCTTTTCTTTCTCTATTTATTTCATTCTCTCTCTCTCTTCACTCTCTCTCACCCTTATCTCTCTCTCCTCTCACTCTCACTCTCTCTGTCACTCACTCTCTCTCTCAATCTCTCAAAATTTTTGAAACAAAATTCAATCTCAAGCTTCAGGACTGTGGATTGAAGGCTCGGGAATGCGATTGAGCAACCACAAACTCGATTCAAGCTTCGATTCAAGATTAGTTTTAAATTTTCTAAACTTTTTCAATTTTTCAAATTTTCATGCATTTTGAAATCTAAGAGTTTCTAAGCTTAGAAAACCTTTAATCTAAGTTAGATGGACTTAGATTAGCTAGAATACAAACCTTGTTTAAACAAAAACGGATTGAAATTAAGATTTTTCATTTTTCCTTTATTTTTTCTATTTTTGGATTTATTTGAAAATCTTGTTTAAAATTTGTTTTAATCCATTAAAAAGTGTTCTACTATGATTTTCTATTGTTTATGATGATTTCTCATGCCTGAGAATTGATAAAAACAGGTTAGATTTGAAGATTTGGATTCGGGAGGCCGAGACCCGTGCGCGGAAATTTCTGGAATTTCCCAGATCGGCAAGCCAAACTTTGTGTTCGGTAGGCCGGATTCAAAGGATCGGTAGGCAGGATTCATCCGACCGGCAGGCTAAACTTGAAAATGTTCGGCCGACCGGATTTAGCTTTGCGGCAGGCCGAACTGTGCAATTCGGCCCGCTGAACCAGGGGGACCGGCAGGCCAACTGAACCTAACTCAAATTTTGTGATTTTCACCCGTTTTCACTGTTTTGAACCCTGATTGAAATTCCAACTTTATAAAATGACTTTATAAACCTAAATGGCACACTAGGACACCATGAGATGATTTAGTATCATAGGATACCTCAAGTTAGATACTAATGAACTAAGTTACTATGCGTTTAAGAATTGTGCGTGGATCCGCGGAGCAAACGTATAGCGGACTGGGATTACGGTATGGGACACCGACATGAATATCGAGGGAGGACTTCTATCCCTTTTCTTTGGTAGCCTTATTTCAAAATAATTTTGACCAAAAAGGGATTTTTATCAAATATTTTCAATGACTGATTGAAAAATGATTTTGTTTGAATATCTTTACAAACGGCTGATTGAGAAATGCTCATAATGAACCTCATAATAAATGTTAATGATTATATTTGGTAAATAGAGGTTTTAATTATAAAAAGATATATGGGCATGATGCCATATCAGAGATCGGGTCGTGTAGTGAACGACCTTGGGGGCAGGTCCCGAAACCCAGCTGGGCCACTTCGGTGTGAGTATTTGGTTTACCCGAGAGAATTAAAAAGGTACTTTTGACAAACTTTTAATAGAATTTTAGTAAATGAAAATATTTGTTTGATTTATTTAATTATCTATTTATTAAGAAAGTTCTAATAGAATATTTATTTGTCTATTTTAAATATAGTCCTACTGAGCTTTCGCTCACGTTTTCATTGTTTTAAATCTTACCCCTAGGTGGATATCAGCTTAGGATTGGAGAATAGTCCGCTGACCGGACTTACGACCAATAGAAGATTTGGGTAGGTTGTAATAAAGCAAGCAAGGCATGTAAATTCCTAACTTCTATTTACTTTGGACTGTAATTGTATGGTAATATTGTCAGTATTATATGTGTCTGCACAATATGTGGGCTAGTGGGACCCATACTCGTTCCACCTCATATTTAAATATTTTTAATGTTTTTTTTATTTGTTTAATTATTATGATGGTTTATTTTATTCCTTAATTTATACTATTTGAATTATTTTAAAATTATCTCATTGTTATTTATAAATTTAATTCTAAAACCCTGTTTTTAACTAAATCTTTATTTAATTAACTTAATTAAACCACCACGTCACCTCCCGTACTTCGGGGCGTGACACCTAGCCAACATGCACTCCAACATACATTGCCTTTCAACTCCACAACCAAGTGATCAAAGATTTACGATCAAGGAAACCAACTCATCCAACTTCCTTAACAACTTGATGAAGCTCGAAAGTTTCCCATCATGGAGGAATGTCGAGATCTCCTTATTCTTGGCGGTGAAATATGCTTGGAAAGTGAATTTAAGCCATCAGGCCTTGATGCCAAAGATCGCAAGGCTCTCGACGATAACGAAGAGGTAGCACTATTGTTAGAGAAGGCTTCCAAAGGTGAAGGAAATGGAGTTTTTTTCCTAGTTTTTTTATTTGTTCAGCATTTTTCTTTTATTATGCTAGACATTCATGCCTATTTTCTAAATTTTGAGCTCACTTTATAATATTCATTTGATCAACATTTAATGGTCAATAATCCATACACCACATCCAGGGGAGCGGAGCCAAACAAAAGGTAAAAGGAAATAAACATATATAATTTTAAAATTTTAAAATAGGACGAACTATAAATGTCAACAAAATTTACATATACAAACTAAAAAATAAAAAATAAAAATTTATATAATGCGGTTGCCTACCCTTAACTACATCTGACTTCACCCTTGACACCCACCCACCATGGAACTCGTCTAATTTTTATACTCCATTGTTATCCCTTGATAATTAAAGAGGAAAAGCCAGTAATTTGCCTAAATAAGTACTTTCACACAAAATGGTTTTTTCACACATCCTTTGGACCGGTGCACGTGATGAAGAACTGAAAGAGGTGCAGGGCAGCGCGTGGAGAGAAGTAGTGCAGTGTATGTTCTGTTAAAGAAAAGCTGCATATGTCTCATACTATCTGAGCAGGGCAGTTTATGTTCCATTATTTTCTGAGTCCTACTATCTGAGCTTCACATTTGCAGTTTATCGTTGACTAGATTCTTTTTTTTTGTACCTGACCAAATATTTAATAATGTTAAAAAAGTACTGCCTCGAAATACATCATTAAAAACTTCAGTACATATTAACTGAGTTATGCTGATATGGGTTTTGTCGGGTTAGATTAATGGGGCATTATTTGACAAGGTCAAATCATTTTTATTTTTTTTTGGGTTTAAACAGGTTTTACTACAACATTTATTCTGTTTTTTTTCTTATATTCTTTTTCCACTTTTTTTATTTATTTATTAACTAACATTTGTGCTTAAGTTCTACATTATTGACTACTCAATTTTTAATAACAAGCTTTCAATTTGACTGAAATGAATGACCGATTAGACCTATATTGCATATAATTGAGAAAAGTTTCATTTCAAGTCATCAACACAAGAAATAATGGTATTCAACAACCATGTTGCATTCATACAGAGTTTCATTTGCCGAATCATACTCTTGTCTTTTGCAAATGTAACCTGCCGCCCTCAAGCCACTACTAGTTGTTGCTAGTGTCAAGGACTGAAACCATTTCAAATTGTTACAAGCCATTAGAGAATTTTGTAATAAAGTGTGAAAAAAATACCAATAAGACATGATTATGAACTACTATGAGTGCCTTTGTAGTTAAAACAAAAAGTTAAAACTATTTATTGTAGCATGTTAAAGATTTATATTGTAGTCTACTTTTGTTTTACATTATAACATATGAGAGTTTTACATTGTAGTAGTTGGTTTACGTAGGGCTTGTTTGAGAGATTTTTCTAAAAGCTACTTTTGGCTTCCTAAGTCCAAAACTTGCTTTTGAAAATGTTTGAATAATTTGTCAGAAGTGCTTTTGCTTTCAAAAGTGCTTCCTATCAAAGCTAGAAAATATGACTTCTTATAAAAACACTCCTGAAAAAGAATTTAAAACTTATACCAAAGTGTTAATAATATATTATAAGCTTAAACATAATATTTTTGTAACTTTAAAAAATATTGAAACCATTTTGACTTATAAAAGCTCTTTTAAGAATATAGTTCTAAACACTTACTAAAAAACTGTAACTTTTATTTCTTTTATTCTGCTGACTAAGCACAAGAAAGCATTTAGCAAGGTCGTTATTTTAAACTTATTAATTGTTATAAAAAGGTTGTCAAATTCTTTTTAAATTTTATAACAACCATATTATATGTGGAAGATACAATAAATTTAGAGTGGAGGAGCTTATCAGATGAAGGTTCTTTTGACCGGTAATTAGATGTCCCAGTTAGCCTTGATATTAATTGTTTTCTCTTTTTTCTTTGTTTTAAGAAAGAGACAATGAATGGACAAAAATTTAATAAAGATTGATGGATTTAACGCTTAAGAACTCAAACACAAAAAAAAAAAAATATATATATATATATATATACACGTACATATATATATATATCATAGAATTCTCATTCGGGTCTAAATTGTTACATTAAATTAAAAACATTATTACAACTTAAATTTAAATTCTATAAAAGAAAAAATTATAACAAACAAGTTTTAAGTTCTAATAGAATATTTTTTGCGATTCGAGCAGGTAAATCAATCATCATTAATATATATTTAAAAGTACTCTTATTTAAAACTATGTTACTCATAAAAAAGTAAGTTTTAGCTTAAAAAATACACTATAAACTAGATTAGGTTTTGTTATTTTATAAGTAGTAAGGTTTTAATCTATAACATGAAAAAGAATTTTCACATTTAAAACAAGAAGAGGAATTGAACCCACAACTCCGGATACACATCCATGTTTTAACGAAATTGAGATAAATATGAAGATTGGGGATGGATAGTTTTATTGGGGGCAGCATCATCTTGTCTTGTACAAGTACAAATGTATTTGAAAGAAAGAGAGGGAGAGGTCATGTCAATGACAGCTTATATTTACTGAGAAAGAAGGAAGGAAGAGCATGGGATGTTTCTGCAAAAGGCATGGTCTTACATTTATAATTGCTTAGTGGATCTACAATAGAATAGAATCACAGTTTGTGTGTGTGTGTGTGTGTGTGTGTGTGTGTGTTTGTGTGTAAGAGAGAGGGAGGGCATGATGGGTTTTGGGGTAATCATTTCATGGAATTGGAGATGATTGATAACCTGGCACACCCAGCCATTCAAATATTCCATGTTACTGCTTGTGTTTTTATGTACAGCCAAAGGAATAACTGCTATTTTTATTGCCCTTTACAGTTACTCAGATTAACAAAGTTTAGTAAATATCTTTTTTCCTTTTCGAAATTCAAAATTTCATCTGCCAAATTAAGTCACAGGAATTTCTACTGTATAAGGCATCATTTACAACTTTTGTCAGCCATTTTAATTGTTAAATTACTTTTTCAACTGTCTAATATATAAATATCTAATATATAAATATTAATCATTTGATGTGGAGGTTTATAAATTTTATAGATGATTCTCATAAACCGGGCTATTAAGACCAATTGAAAATTCAGTTCAACAATTATAGCAACTTCTTAAATACATGGTGAAAAATGACAGTTTTATATTATAAAAATTCTCTCAAGTCACATATTGATATTAACGGAGCTACATTCGACTGTGAGAGAGGCCACTCCACAAACCCAGTGGCTCTTTATAATTTCATTCATCTAGAAAAATAATTTCACTATTTCTTTAATTACTTGCCCCTCTAAAATTTTATAAATTGCATTATAGATAGTAGAGTTTTTAAAATTATTTCAATTATGGCCGAAATTTTTATTTATAAATATACTCATGTGTCAACTTGAAATCTTAAATAAGTTAAAATTCTTCTACAGTACTATGAAAACTCATATTTTAGGAGATCTAAATTTTAAAACGTGAATATTACATGCTTAACATATTTAGAAGAAGAACAAAAGAGATAAAATGAAGGTAAAAAGAAGGACAAAGTCAAAAATAATATTAAAATAAATGATGTAGCAATTTTAGTTCAAACTTTTTAATTTCTACTGTGTCCTCCCTAAAAAATTTTTTCGTCCTACAACTCCATATTGGTTTCCATTTTTTTTCCCTCCTTACCTTTTACTCAATATTTCATTTTACCTGTGGATATTTTGGGCATAGTAAAAAAAAAAAAGAACCGAGCCACAATGCGAATAGTTATTAACAATTGTCAAAATGATTTATAGGGTGTTTGATATTCTTAGTTTCAACCAAACTTTTGATTGATATAGTGAAAAATTTTCACATACTATAGTATCAAAAAAAGTGAAGCTACAATATAAATATCTTATATGCTACAATAATTTGAACCAAAATTGGTTTGGACCAAAGCTCCTAAACACCATATTATATGTGAAAATATTTATTGTTGGTCACTCCTGACCAAAAAGTAGCTCAAATTTCAACAACTTAAATCGATCTGTTTGGAAAATTAAAAAAAATGGTACAATTAGAAAAATGACTAATCCTATTGTAGCTACTAATAATGGTTAATCACAATATATATTATTTTATTTTTAGTCTAGTATTAAAACAGCATATGTTATTGATAAAATATTTCTACTTATCAATTATAATTTAATAAGGTAACCATGCTAATTATCTTTAATGAAAGTTTTGTGGTGATAATATGATCCTATTCTTCTAAATGAGGAAAAAAAAAAAGTCGCCGCTTGGTTTTATTCGTCAATATTTTATTATTTCTGTTGTTGTTGTTGTAACACCCGTCAATTTTCGTGTAACGGATTATGTCA
>CAMOHE010054304.1:0-13224 GCA_946598075.1 Artocarpus hirsutus | reverse complement strand
GCCATTTTAATTGTTAAATTACTTTTTCAACTGTCTAATATATAAATATCTAATATATAAATATTAATCATTTGATGTGGAGGTTTATAAATTTTATAGATGATTCTCATAAACCGGGCTATTAAGACCAATTGAAAATTCAGTTCAACAATTATAGCAACTTCTTAAATACATGGTGAAAAATGACAGTTTTATATTATAAAAATTCTCTCAAGTCACATATTGATATTAACGGAGCTACATTCGACTGTGAGAGAGGCCACTCCACAAACCCAGTGGCTCTTTATAATTTCATTCATCTAGAAAAATAATTTCACTATTTCTTTAATTACTTGCCCCTCTAAAATTTTATAAATTGCATTATAGATAGTAGAGTTTTTAAAATTATTTCAATTATGGCCGAAATTTTTATTTATAAATATACTCATGTGTCAACTTGAAATCTTAAATAAGTTAAAATTCTTCTACAGTACTATGAAAACTCATATTTTAGGAGATCTAAATTTTAAAACGTGAATATTACATGCTTAACATATTTAGAAGAAGAACAAAAGAGATAAAATGAAGGTAAAAAGAAGGACAAAGTCAAAAATAATATTAAAATAAATGATGTAGCAATTTTAGTTCAAATTTTTTAATTTCTACTGTGTCCTCCCTAAAAAATTTTTTCGTCCTACAACTCCATATTGGTTTCCATTTTTTTTCCCTCCTTACCTTTTACTCAATATTTCATTTTACCTTTTACTCAATATTGTAGCTACTAATAATGGTTAATCACAATATATATTATTTTATTTTTAGTCTAGTATTAAAACAGCATATGTTATTGATAAAATATTTCTACTTATCAATTATAATTTAATAAGGTAACCATGCTAATTATCTTTAATGAAAGTTTTGTGGTGATAATATGATCCTATTCTTCTAAATGAGGAAAAAAAAAAAGTCGCCGCTTGGTTTTATTCGTCAATATTTTATTATTTCTGTTGTTGTTGTTGTAACACCCGTCAATTTTCGTGTAACGGATTATGTCATTTTAGTAACGATGTTAAGTAGTCATTTTATGATATGTGTTATTGTATATGGTGCTAACCATTTTATTTAAGTGTTATGACAGGTGACGGTCACGTGGAATTGATGTGCTCAAGTGTTCATATTATTAATGTTATATGTTTAATCATAATTTTGTAATAATTTAATGTTTTGATGAATTTTGGTATGTTAAGGCAGATCGGCTTGCAGGACCATTTAGTTCGGCAGGCCGAAGTGACCCCTCAGGAACGGCAGGTCGATGGTACATAATCGGCAGGCTGGACCTCAAACCTTCGGCCAGTCGGACTGAGTGATCAGCAGGCCAAAGACTACTGACGAGCAATCAGCACAAAAAAAAAATCACCCAAAATTGGCGATTGAGATTATTGGATAATTGAATGATGATTTTTGATTGATTGGCTTATGTACGGATAAATGTCCTCATTTTAGGAAATTAATGTTTGACTTTTGAATTGATTGAATGTAATTGATAAGGTTTCCCATTTTACAAAGGCAAAATATAGTAACTTGAACCATTCTTGGAAGCTTTGACTTTTCCCTTAATTCTCTCCATTTCCCCACGTGAAGAATGCCTCAATCATAGTTAGAAAATTTCTGAAATACCTCTTCTTTTTTTTTTTTTTTTACACCATTTTCATTTCATTTCACGTAAACAATTCCCTCTCTCCCTCTCTCTTTCTTTCTCTCTTCATCACGTGTTTCTTCTTCTTCTCCCTCTCAAAATTCTTTGTTATTACGTGAGTAAATATTGAAATTTTTTGGTGAATTCAAAGGAAGATTGAAGAGAAATCATTTCGAGGTAAGAACTCATTTTTTTTCAGTATTTCTGAAATTGTATTTCTCTCCTCAATCCGACTGAAATATCTTAGCTTAGGAATTTTGTTTTGCTCTGAATTTTTTATATGTTATTCATGTATGTGATGTGTCAACCTTCAAAATTTCACCTCAATTGGATTTTTCTATGAAAAATTATGAATTTTCTTCTCTCTGTCACTCACTGCTGATTTATGCTAAACAGTAATGTTGAATTGTCTCTATGTTCCGACCCTTATATCTTTGCCTACAAATTTTTGTTTGTTCTGAAATTTTAATATGATTTTCATGAATATGCTATGTGATGTTGCTCCAAATTTCATGTCATTTGCTGATATGTAGGCTAAGATATTAAATAATCATGCTCTGCACCTCATAATAAATTGTTGCTGATTGTTTATGTTGTATAAAAATGTCGTTTTTGTTCATCATGCAAATTAAGGTTATTTTCCACGAAATTTGGGGAATATGTTTATATATATGTTAAGTATTAGATTGGAAATTTGCTGATGATTTTATTAATATTTTATGTGTTATGAAATTTTTATTGTAACTAGGTTTTTGGGACTGTTTTATCCATGAAATTGAGAGATTGTTATTAGATGAAGTTTGAATGACTTAATGATTTTTATTTGGTGATGTGAAATTTTGGAGTTCTATAATTATATGTTAATGACTTGTAATATGAATTTTGGGGTCATAGTAATTTTATTTAATTTATTAGAATATGAAAAATGTATGAAACTCACTGCCTAACACAATGAAAATAATTATTGCCTTTGTCTTTTAATGCATGTATTGGATTATATAGAACTTATTTAAAGCTGATTTTTGGATATGTTATAATCTTAGGTGTCTACTATTTGTGATAATTTTTGTAGATTTTTCTACGGCATGAAAATGTGATAAATAGACCTAAGTTAAGGAGTGCTCACTGTTATTGTGGATGACAGATTTTGGTATATAAGTTGAATGACTTGTTTGAGACTTTAAATGAAATTTTTACGATTAATGAAAAATCATGGTAATATTTATATATGTTAGCTTTGTTCTTGCAAAATTTGGTACTCTAATTATCTGTGTATGTTAAGTTATTAAATTTTTAATTCTTGAAGGTCAGAAATGTAATTGTGTTGATAGTTTTATTTAAATGTTTTAAAGTTAATGAAATATGTTGTAAATGTATGTTTTAAGAAATGAATGTGTATGTGATGTTATAAGAAAATGGATGATAAGTTGTGATGATTAATTCATTGAAAATAAATGTTAATTGCCATTTTATGAATGTATGACATGAACACAATGAGAAGTAAGCACATCTAGTCCGCAGCGTCGTCATCTACAAGTTAAGGTTAAGTAAGCTTATTGAGATAAATACATTCTCACCTGCAACATGATGTGTTTATGAAAAGTATGTGTTTACGAAAAGTATGAGTTTATGAAAAGTATGAGTTTATGAAAGGTTTGAAATATATATTCATGATGATTTTATGATGATTTCTCATGATGATTTTACATGAAGTATTATTATGAAAGTTTATGCATGTTTTGATAATAATGTTTTTTAAAGCATGAGAGTATAAATATGTATATACGTATCACCTAAATAAGTGTTACACACCCAATGAAATGTTAAGTTATGATATAATATAATATGTGTCATATTTAGTTTAGGATTAGCTACCCTTCTCCTCTCATGACGGTGCGCCTATGATGATGATGTTATGGTGCAACACTTGGGCCCTTAAGACAAAATGAATAAAGTTTTAATATAGACAATGTAATAAGAGATATGTTCTTATAAAAATGTGCCTAGTGCACTATGATGATGATGATAATGATGATGATGATGTTCATGAATTGTTTTAAGTTGTGAGATTTACAAATGTACTTACTAAGCGTTTGCTTATTCAAGTTTGCATCATGTTGCAGATAAGGGTAAGAGACTTATGGACTAGGTGGAGGACCAAGACGGGCGTGTGAACCAAGGGCAATGAATTGCAAACAGAAGACGCCATGAAAGAAAGAAGTTTTAAAATTTTGGAACTATGTTTATTTTTATATTTCATCTATGAGTTTGTTTATTGTTTTCACACCTTGAAGTTTTGGAACTTGTTTAAAAAAATTAATTTCTAATATTTCTTTTAATCGTTCGGCCTGCCGACCGTTACTGGTCTGACTGTCGAAGAACTTTAATCGGCCTGTCGAGTGCCAATTGTCGGCCTGCCCATCTTGTTGATTTTAAAACCCCGTTTTGTAAAGCCTCGGGCGGCCTACCGCAGGTTGACCTTCAGACTGCCGGACAGCTTCGGCCTGCTGAACTATGTATATGGACTTTAAAGATGTTTTTAAAAGTTTATTCAGTTTATTTTGATACTGATAAACTATTTAATGGGTGTTTATATTTGAGCAATGTAAGTTATACATTGATGTATATATATAAATATATCAAAAAATGCATGGATCCTGGGTTATGTTTTCAAATTACCTTTTTAATTAAATAGTTTATATTATAAATAAAAACATTACGAAACGAAAGTAATGACATTTGTGACGTCCGTAAAGGGGCGTTACAGTTGTTGTTGTTGGTGGTGGTGGTGGTGTTAGGATAGATGCCCTTAAAGCATATGATATTTGTAAAAGACATTAAATAAATAAATAAATAAATAATGTGAATTTATTTGTCAAATTTGCATGTATGTATTTTTGAATATTTTATAAATATCATTAAAATTCTATAATTATCAATGTGACCTTAAATATTGTATATAAGCATTATATATAGGAAGATAATATTTAAAAATGATAATTAAAGTGGTCAGCAACATATCATTAGTTATTCAATTAAAGTATGAAATCTTTAATTGAGCATCGCTTGTACAGGTTATTTCTATTAAGAATAGAATGATCTTATCCGAACCATTAGTCTAGTGTACATGTCATTAACTAAGTGCACTGCATATAATGAGATTATGCAGGACCAGGGTTTGATGTGATATAAACAACTAATAATTTCATTAGATATAGGAAGTTCTAATCATATCAACTAATAGTCATCTATAAAATAATCTCAATCCTAAGTTATTAGCACACTCATATTTATGGACTTATGTCTTTTAATTTACTCGATATGAATTTGAAAATCAAATCTTACTTCTTGAATCTTGGAGGCATAATAAAGTAAGTATCTGAGAATGTTAATATTGCAAGACGGAATCCGTTCATTCTCTATCTAAGAAGCAGATAAATAATTTTCTTAAGTATTGGTTTAGAGCTTGAATAATAAGAGCGCTCAATTCGTGATTAAGTTCATGAATTTATTATTATTCGAGAATCAATGGCACTCAAAGATAAAGAAATAATTAGAAAGATTAACAAATTGAATGACCTAGCTCTAATTATGAATTATTTATAGAGGATCGATTTATATGTAATAGCTATATTAAATGGACGACTCTAAGAAATGAGTAATTAAATATCTATAATTTCAAAAGTAAAAGTCTAAGTATTTAGTGGAGTTACAATAGAATTGATAAAAGAGTAATATATATATTAACGAGTTTAATTAATATATTAATTTTATTAGAGCTTAAAATTATAGGTCTATTCATCCCCTGCCATCCTTGCATATTATTTGGACAAGTAGAATTATTGGTTTAAATAATTAATTTAGAATTATAGAATTCTAAATTAAATATCACTCAAAATAAATTAATTACGAATCAATTTATATTTATTATAATTATTTAATAAATTAAAATAAAATAATTAATTTTTTAATACATACAGTGGGTGGGTCCCACTGCGTAGGTGGCGCATACAATGGGAAGGTCCCACAATGTGTGTGGTGCTATCAGCAATAAAGGGAAAGTCTCTTGTGTATATCAAAGCTTGTTTATAGAGTTTTCATATTTAGTATTTCCAATTTTGAATAAATATCATTCAATTCAAATGTGGAAAGTTAAATATAGAAATAAATGAGATTAAGTAACAAGCAATATTCTCACTTGCACTATATAAAGAAAGGTGCTACATGCATAGAGAATTCTGTGTATGACGCATATCGTAGTACTAGGAATGGGAAACTTATGTATTTTATTTTTAATAAAATATTTTATATTAAATTAAAACGAGGAGACTTTTCAAAATTTATTAGCTCTCTTCTTCTTTATAAATAAAGACCTCCTCCATTCATTATGAGTCTTGGAGAGACTGAGAATACTCTACTAATTTCTCACTTCATAGGGTGTGTGTAAAAAAAAAGAGAGAGAAGAAAAAGTTATTTATCCTGAGACTCATTTTGCTCATGTATTGAAATTTACAAGTAACTTAAATTTGTTGAGAGATTTTATAGAAAACCATATTCCTTCTACACCTACACGTATGTCCAACCAGTGCCGAGGACTAGGCGAAGAAGACTGTAGTTTCTTCAAATTGAGAACATCCTTTGTTATTCTTTCAATTCTGGTTCATCTTTGATCATCCTAATAAGTGAAGTATAATATATTTATTTATGTCTTAAATTAATATAATCTATAGCATTTTTATAAAAGTGATGAGAAATTTTTTTTACATACAATCGCATCATTACCATGTTTCCGCTATATTTTTGTGAAAAACATTTTCCAAAAACTAACAGGTGGTGGATTCATTTTGATAGGATTGTCCTCTCTTTTGTCCCAAACTTGAATTTTGCTACTAAAGAAGAAGCTTTGCTTTGAAACTAAACATACACACACACACACACATATATATATATATATATTATTCCATGTATGTACTACATATATACAGGCTATTTCAAATATCCTTAATGATATTCGAAGGTCACGTTCATGTCTAACTTTGAGCTAATCTCTAACATCATTGAGTATGAAATTTTAAGGAATTGACAATATGAAAGGTTACGCATGTTCAAATCAATCATTCAAATTATTTTTACTTCAAAACGTTATAGCTATAATTAAGAACTTTATAATATATTAATTTTTTATTTTTACTATAGCATATGAGATTTTATATTGTTATTGGTCCGAACCAATTGAATCAAACCACTATACCAAAAACAGAGGGTACATTAGGAGAGTGCTAATCATAAACCTCCTCCACCATCTCCCCCCCTCCAACTCCTCTTTTTTTTTCCTTTCCTTTACATATCCTTATACTACACTGAGAAATTATGAAGAAAATCTCTCTAACTTTAACATTACATTTTAATCTCTCCATTTAGTCAGATTGGGGAAAACTTGTGTAGTTTTTCAAATTTAACCCCTTTTTTCAAAAGAAAAGGAAAGTGAAAATAGTCTAAATGCAATAGTTACTGAATTGCCCTTATCAAATGTTATCGTAGTAACCAATCCAAACAAGCTGTTTCTTACGCCTGATCATTCCCTCTTTCTTATTCTTTTTCTCCCTCCCTTCTCCCATCCTCTCTCCATATCCGGGCTCGAGGTTGTCACCGGTTACTCTAACTAAGCATCGGATCTAGCATAAAATAGGAGCAACTTGCTGCCATGAGAAAACTGATACAGAGAAAGGAAGAGAGTGGAGATGGGAAGGAAAATGTTCGTTTGGATTAAATACAAGTATTAATATGAGAAATTATATAATTTCCCAATTGGCCAACTAATAAGGAGAATAAATTTCAATTAATTTTTAAATTTGAAGATGTTTCTATAATTTAAATTAAAAAATTCACTCGGTTAGAATATTTTAGAAATAATTTATTATCAAATATATCAGCAACTAACTACCAACTTTATTTGAAAAAAAAACAATAAATGAGACATCATCATCACATATATGCTAAAACTTGTACTATGTAGGCCTTCCAGTGATAATGCTTTTCAATTATTGTAGATTATTTAGTTATACTAGAGGCCAGTACCAATTATGTGTAGGAATATGCATTGCACAACAGAATTTTAGCTTGTTTTCCTTCATGGTTAGTAAGTAGTCCTGCTAGCTTTTATTATTCTTATAACAGAGAAAAAAAATTAACTACTTTATCAGTCTATTCATGACCTGTAGTACGTTTATCTGAAACTAAACTCAAACAAAGACATAAGTTAAATTTATCGTTAGGCACAACTATTAAAAGGCATATATATAACAACGTGTAAGAATAGTAAAGAATATTATAAGACTATCTATAAATGGACGAAATTCTCATTCTTTTCTACTTCAAAAAAATTATAAATGCCTTTTTATTTATAAAAATAGTTTGGTGCGAAAGGTAAGGAAAAAGTTGATACAAATGAAAGCTGAAAATGGAGTAATGGGATTGTAATATGGGTATAACGAGCACCTATAATAAACAGAGACAAAAAGAAATGATGTTTGTTTGCCACCCCATGTCCTACCCTCCAACTTAAAGCCAAAAGAGAGAAAAAGCTCTTTTCCTTTTTCCCTTTTTTTTTTCTCTTTTTTGCTTTGCCTCTCTGATTATATTATACAAAAGAGGCTGCTTTAGTTGAAGCAAAGACATTATTCCCTGGTACGTAGCACCATGACGTCATGGTGAAGTTAGCTCCACGCAAGCGATGATCTACAGATACCATAATGCCAATAGACAAAATTAAAATTCATGTGTCTCTAATTTCATTACTTTAATGCTCATAATTAACAAAATCGTCCACTTAAACTGAACAGTGATCCAACTTAACATGCTTTTTTTTTTTTTCCCACAGAGAAAATGACTTGTTTAGAATTTCTTATTTTTCTAATCTCATTTATGTTATCTATATAGGTAACTTGCATATTATCTCTGAAGGTCACAATTTTAATTGAATGTTACGGTTGATTTTCTTTAATCTAATGCACACTGCAAGCATTTACACAAAATAGGAAAAAAGAAAAAAAGAGGAGAAAATACTACGAAATATATCTACTGTCCATAACAATATCACTTGTAATCTATTCTACAGTAGAATTTTAAACTATAATCACTAAGGTCGTTGTCCTTCTGCATTATAGGAGTTAATTATATAAGACATTGAAATTTTTGGTAATTAATTCTTGTACATTTATTAAGAAAAATAAGCATTTATTAATTAGTACATTACCCTATAAACGAAAGAAAAATGCATACATCTACAACTCCTGTATTTATAATTCTTCTGCTTGTTATTTTCTTTACAGAGTACAGAATATTATGCTACTAAAACATTAATAGATGGCTACATGCGTATTATAATAATTAAGCCTGTATAATCATTAAATTTGAAGAGAATAAATTAATAGGATGACTTCTTTAAAAGAAGGATATTAATGGTATGACTTGTAATTATTTTTTTTAAACGGGTATGAATAAACCATTTCATCTCTCGTATGGTTGATAAGATCCTTTTGACATTACTTTTTTTTTTTTTTTTGGCTATGACTGCGCTGCAAAAAGAAAATGAAGAAAGAAAGAAAGAATTTCTTTTTCCAAAAGAGAAATAGTTCTTATTAAAAAAGAAAAAGAAGAAAAATGATCTATTACTATACTAATATACGTAATAACCATATCACTGTATGCGGTGTCATAAACTACATTTATAGTTCTCTTTTTATTTATTTATTTACTTGTTAGTATTAACACTAATTACTTCTAGATCAATAGGTCTCTTCCTAGGAACAGAGTTAGATGATACGTTATTGCCCATAAAACATATATTTCCTACTAAATGAACTTCATCATTTTATTGATGAGTTTAACAAACAGATGAAGTACAAAAAGCACATAATTATTGGATAATAGGTAATTATAATCCAATGGCTAAAATTTTATGCAATCAATATGTATATATCAACAAGGTCATGTTGGTCCACATAGATTTTTTTTCTGTGGGAAAACAAAACAAAAAGTTATCTAACTTTATAAAACTTAATTGTTGAGATGATAGCAGCATCATGGGTTGGGGTTTGGGATTTGGGAAATGGGGTTAGATATGGGGTTGGGTAAGGTGCAAAAAGAAATAAAAAAAGCCAAGAAAACAAAGATATAATAAAAATAAAAATAAAAATAAAAGTTGATTAACAAAAGGGAGATTAGAAAGGTGAGAAGCTTTTTTTTTTTCCTGAAAAAAGTCAAATAGGAGCTCTTTACACAAAATCGTAATGATACTTTCACCGCCGATGCAGAGGGGAAAGATTTGCATCCAAGATTTATCATCATTGCCCCCCTGATATTTCGTTTTGTTGCCCAAAAGAAACCCTAGAAATATATGATCATCATATTCATCCCCAAAAGAAACCCTAGAATATGATGGACATATGCATTGCCCTTTTTGCGTGCTTTTTAAAAGATTTTGGTGGTGAATGATAAAATTTTTCGCTTCTCGTTTTGTTTCTTCTATTATTGTGCACTGATCATCTTTCACTTTTATCCTTGTGAGGCATCTAGGGCAACGCATGGTTGCACAGACTTTTCATGCTACACAATGGCACAAAAGTGATAGTATTCCTTATTTAAAAAAAAAAAAAAAGGAGACGAGGAAATCTAAATTCTACACCATTAAGAGTCGAATGTGAAAATGCTAAAATGTTTAAAAAAGACTTTAAACCAATAATTTAAACCCTTTTTTATTTAAAACAATGTAATTATTAAGAACCTTAAACTATAGCGTGCCAAATGAAAGGTACTTTTAAAATAAGCTTGGAACCACAATAATTCTTATGTGGTTGTTTTTTTTAACCCTTTGTGTTAAGTTTTTATCAATAATAGTATCAACAATAGATTAAAAATTATATAAAAAGTAAACACTAACCTTTCTTACATCTAACAACTCGAAACAGAGGGGGCCATTAATAAGGTATTACCTTAAAAATCGAATCTTATATCTAACCGTATAAAACAGAAGCTCCTCTTAATAGGTGTTACTTTTGACTTTTTTTATGTGGTTAATTGGCATCTAACATACCCCGGCCAGAAAAAGTAAATGGCGCATATATAGCATAACATGCAATACATGTATCCCTTTGTCGTGTATTGTTGACCTGAAAGGCCGTATACAGTAAAATTCCACTAACCGGCCACGTGAGACACACGGATTTTCTGTGCTTTCGGAGGTCGAGTGTCCAAACAATTTGTTGCAATTATATATCACTCCAAAACCCCACTTCACCAAACTTTTCAGTTTGAAATCTTACAACTCCACCTTCTGTAGTAGTTCTATTTTATTTATTTATGCATCACGCTTTTCTTTCATTGTTCATGTGTTTTTTATTTTCTCTATTTTTTCATTACTCTATAATAATTAGTGGACGCTGATCATTATATATATGTTTAACATCTCTTAGCTGCTCACTGATCTCCTGAATTCCCTTTAGTTTCCAAAAGATTAATAATATTGAAATATTTGGAAAGGAATAGAAAGAGGGAAAGAAAAATATATATTATTTATTACTATATAAGTGGTTGGTCATATAAGTTTAATAGGTATTTGGTTACTTTCATGCCTTAGCAAAATTCTGTGTGTGTCTATCTGTCTTTCTGTAGAACTTGACTAGGGTGCTTTTAATCTAGACTAGCTGCTTTGCAATCTTTGCCTCAAGTGATTTCTTTCTTTCTCCCTTTCTCTTTTTTTTTTTTTTTTTTTTAGTTTCTCTCTCTATAAGATCATTCTTTCTTCTCTTATTGTTATCTTCTTCCTTATAAAAAGCACCAAAACTTGCTTTGTTCAGATCTTCTACGCCCTTAATTCCTTCACAAATTTATTATTCTCTAGGAGAAAGAGAGAGGGGGGGGAGAGAGAGAGAGAGAGAGACAGAGAGAGATGGCTTCCACGTCCCAAGCCATAATCAATCAAAGCTTGTTTGATGGTGATGATCAAGATCAAGCGCCAGGATCTCATCATCAAATGGGTTTCTTTTATTTTCCTCCAAACATGACTCAGCAGCTTATTTCTCCGTTGGGATGCCTCAAAACCTTTTCAATATCTGATCATCATCATGCTTCTAATCCACCTTGTTCCAGTGCTTCTACTAATAACAATATTACTACTATTAATAATCTCTCTCATCATGAAACCCTACTTTCATCTCTCAGTAATACTACTACATCTAGTACTAACCCTAATTCTAAGCATATGAGAGAAGACTTCACGGCTTCTGACCATTTTGGAGGACCTCAACTCCTTTCCTTGCATAGATCAACTGCTAATTTCTGGTAAATATTACAACATAGAAGGATCTCAATATTTACAATTATTAGGTTTTTTTCTTTCATTTTTTTTTTGTTTTACTTGTACATATATTTGATCTTATTAGAGGTAATTTATAACTTTAATTTCATGCAAAAATTTTGAAATTTATATATTTTATTTATTTTTTTATGAAGAAATGTTGAAATCTATTAAACGACTAAATAACTTGCTTGCCGATGGCATAAAACAGCGTGCCCTCCCATAAGATTGCCCACAAATTATAATAAACTATTTAGTTCCGTATGTTGAAGTAATGTCATCATGTAATATTATGTTTTGTGTGGGTTTTTCCTTTTTTTTTTTTTTTTTTGTGTATAGGTCGTCATGGGGAGAGGTTAACGATTGCATAGGAAACAAGAGATCCGGTGGTGGTTTTAATGGCGGCGAAGATAATGACCATGATCATGATCTTCACAGTCACCATCACCAATATCACAATCTTGGGGTTTCAGCCATGAAGATGAAGAAAATAAAAGGAAGAAGAAAGGTGAGAGAACCAAGGTTTTGCTTCAAGACCATGAGTGAGGTTGATGTTCTTGATGATGGTTACAAGTGGAGGAAGTACGGACAGAAAGTAGTCAAGAACACACAGCATCCCAGGTATACACACACACATATATATAATCTGTGTATATATATATTAAACACACACATACATATATATATATATATATATATATAGATTTTACTCTCTCTCTCTCTCTTCTTTTCTTTGTTTACTTTCCAGCTTAAGTTTTCTTTTGCTTTATTCATGATCACAACTCTTCAAGAAAAGTCTTTTTGTCAAATTGGATTTTAGCTCTTTATTATACCCCATACACATGCTTTGTCCCCGCACACCACCACCCCCACCCCCCCCCCCCCCTCTCTCTCTCTCTCTCTCTCTCTCTCTCTTATATATTGTTGCTTGAGAGATGTTATCATTGTCACTATAAGGCTTTACAGGCATGGTGCAGGAGATTTTAATTTTGATGGGGAAAAATATGTGTTCTCTGAATAATTAAATGTTAACATTGATGACACTAATAATTATAATATTTTAAAGCAAATTATGTAATGATCAGGAAGAACTACTTTGAGAGACACAAGATGGCAATGAAAAGATCCCCAATATTACTAATGGTTACATATCCACAAATTATGGTGTTATAAACAAAGGAAACAACAAAAT
>CAMOHE010054303.1:42236-93081 GCA_946598075.1 Artocarpus hirsutus | reverse complement strand
CATCTGTCATGCTCACAAAAGATGATAAGAAGGTAAAGTAAGGATAAAAAGGAAAGTGTCGTACCAGCCTCTGTGTTATGAGGTAATGAATGTAAAGTTAAAGTAACCTCTAAGATGTGAGGTACTTGACCACGTGATCGATGGTCTCAAGTTTTTCGCAAGGGAAGCATCATGTTAATGATATCATGATTAATGAGATGGTACGAACACTAAAGTAAGATAAGGAAAGTGAATGAAAGATAAGGAAAGATAAGGACAGAAATGGAAAATGAATGAAAGATAAAGAAAGTTAAGAAATGAAATAGTAAGTTACAGTAAGAAAAGAGTGCTCATAATTGAAAGTACATAATTGAGCATAATTGGAATCATGCATTATGAATTGCTTGTATTCCTTATTTTAAAGTTTTACGTTAAATGCTTATGAAAAATATATTGTGAATATTTATGATAAATGTTTATGAAAACATTTATATGTTATGAAAAACATTCTGAGGAATGTCTTATGATAAATGTTTACGAAAACATTTTCATGTTTATAAGAAAGGTTTATAAACGACGTGTTATGAAAAACGTAAAAGGATACGTTTATGAAAAATGTTTTATAAATGTTTTATGAAAGATATGTATGAGAAACGTTTTAGAAACGTTTTATGAAAAGTAAACGTTTATGAGGAACGTTTTAAGAAAAAGGTTTTTATAAGGAAAGATTTTAAGTATGTTTTAAACGCTTTGTGAGTTTATGTTTGAACTTACTGAGCGTAAGCTCATAAAAAGTTTTTCATGCTATAGGTAATGTATGGGTGACCAGTAGGACCCGTTAGCAGAGCTAGGTGCTGCGGAAGGGCAGATGCGAGATGTGGGAATAGATATCACTACAGTTTGCTTCCACTACGCAAAGAAAAGGTTTTACACTATATAATGTAGTGTTTTCAAGGTTTTTAAGGAAATAAGAGATTTTAAGAAATGTTTTCAAAGGTTTTTAGATACATTATACTAAATGTATTATACAATTATGAAATGATGTTTTAGGTTATGTTTTAGTAAATTTTTCTTATTCAGTTTTAAGAAACAGTTTGAAATGATTTTAAAGACAAAGGTTGAGCGAAGTCTCAACAGGAATGGCGACAAAGGTCACAACAGTTTTAAATGCCTAATTAAGAAAATTTTTTGTAATTCAGTATTTTCTTACTAAGTCAGTAAGATTACTGTTTTATACACGAGGTTTATGAAAGTAAAGTGGCGCCCGAAAAGGCAGGTCGTCACACATTGTATGTCCTACCATGACATTTTTTTCCTCCTATCTTTCTCTCTTTCCTCTCTTCTCTCTTTCTCCCTCTCACTTGCTTGTCTTTGGCACCGCCAATGTTGCTGGTAGCTAAAAAAAAGTGAAAACACAACAACAATTTCATATTCGCCATTAAACTTGAGATTGAGCTCTTTCATGACATCTGGAAGACGACCACATGTGTTTCGCCACAGATCTTGGCAAGAGAAAACTTGCATATCTTTAAACAAGATGCCAAACCTTGTGACATTGATTATCTTCAACAAATTTCCTCCATCACTGCTCCATCATGGACCTCAATCTCGAGTTTCGTCTATTGTCTTGAACCTCGGATCTTGTCTCCTCAATGCTAAAACTTGTAGGCCCTCCATTGGAGCTCGACCTTAAGCTCTATCACGATGCCAAAGAAGATGACCAAACGCCAAACTTTTTGACATCGATCTCTTTCACTATATCTCTTCCATCTCTGCTCTACCATGGATTTTGACCTCGAGTTTCCTTCATTATTGTGAAACTCTGTCATGGTTCGATTGTTGGCCAGGGTGGCAAAAAAACTTGGTGACAATGCATGTGGCAATGTCGAGATAGAGAGAGTGAGAGAAGAGAGAAAAAATTGAAGAAAGTGAGAGGAAAGAGAGAAAGAAAGAATAAGAGACAGAGAGTGAGAGGAAAGAGAGAAAGAAAGAATAAGAGACAGAGAGTGAAAGGAGAGAAAAAGAGAATCACACGGAGAAGAAGATAAAAAAAGAGGGAAACAAAATGTGATAAAAAGTGGTAAATAACAAGGTTGAGTGGAAAAATATTGCCTCAATGTTATTGATTGAAAGAATACAGAGATATATACAGCGTATATGCCAATCAAGAAAGCCTAAGAATGAGGGAAGTAGAATATTCTAAATAGCTAACTATCCTAATTTAGAAGATTATAAGAATAAGTCAAATATACACCAAATATTCTACAAAGGCAATATACAACATATCTAGTCTGATAGGCCCCCTCAAGATGGTACTTTAGTAGAGACACCAGTCTTGAGAGAAATATCCTAGAGCCGATAACGAGAGAGCAGTTTAGTGAGCGCATCTACCAACTAATCTTTGGATGAAACATGAGAGACTCGAAGGCTGCCACTTTGCACTAGTTCTTGAACGAAATGATAGTCTAGGGCAATATGCTTCATCCAGGAATGAAAGACTGGGTTAGCGCATAAATATGTCGCACCAATGTTGTCACAATAAAGAGCCGGTGGAGAGCTAACTGAGACAAAGAGTGTACCCACTAAAGTTCTACTGCGGCGGAAACAATTGCCCTATACTCAGCTTCTGTGGAAGAGTGAGCAATAGAACGTTGCTTCTTTGAACTCCAAGAAACTGGGTTTGGACCAAGGAAGACAACATAGGCGCTCATAGAGGTACGATCAACAGGATCACTTGCCCAATCTGCATGACGAACGGCATGGAGTGACAAAGAACTGTGCCACTGCAGTCAAATTCCATAGGATCATGTGCCATTTAGATATTAAATGAGACGTTTAACAGCGCCCCAGTGATGAGTCGTCGGTGCATGCATGAACTAGGATAGCTTGTTGACAACAAAGGCAATGTCAAGACGACTAATTAGAAGATACTGTAAGCTGCCAACTGTCTGACGACAAAGCGTCGCACTCGCTGACAGAGCACCGTCAAGAAGCTGTAGTGAAGAGGTGCTGGCTAGCGGTGTCTGAACAGGCTTAGAATTTTCCATGTTATGCTTGGCAAGGATATCTAGGAGATATTTTCGCTGGATTAGGAGTAGGCCCCCCTGGACAAGAAGCAACCTCAACACCAAGGAAATAGGATAAAGTACCCAGATCCTTGATCAAAAAATAAGAACCCAACTGATCATCAAAACTCTAAATGGACACATCATCACTCCCCCTAAGAATCAGATCGTCAACATACACCAGAAAATACATAGTAGTCTCCTCACGACGATAAATGAATAATGAAGCATCTGACTTAGAATTAGTAAAACTAACCTCAAGAAGAAAGCAGCGTAATTCATTGTACTAAACCCACGGAGCCTGTTTAAGACCATAGATGGCTTTATTTAGCTTGCACACATAGGTGAAAAGATTAGGATCAACAAATCCCAGCTGTTGAAACATATAGACAACTTCATCCAGTTGACCTTGAAGAAAAGCATTATTAAAGTCCATCTAATGAAGAGACCAACCGCAGGAGACCGCTAAGGAAAGAAGAACACGAATTGTGGTGGGTTTAGCCATTGGGCTAAAAGTATCATGATAGTCAAGCCCAGGTCGTTGATGAAAACCCTTCACTACAAGCTAGGCCTTGTAGTGATCTATGGTGCCATCGGGTTTCCGTTTGATACGAAAAACCCATTTACAACCAACTATATTCTGAAACTCATCAGCAAATACCAAGTCCTAGGTACCATTATGAAGAAAAGCATCAAACTTTTCGGACATAGCCACAAGCCAATGTGGGTCTTTGAAGGCCTGGGTGTGAGAGGCAGGCTCAGAGATATCCAGTGAGATAGCAACGGTGAGGCTATACTTTGGGTTTAGTTTGAAGATGTTATTCTTGGATCAGGTTTGCATTGGGTGGGTTGAAGTGGTAGGTGGTAGAGTAGGTGAGTCACTACGAGAAAGATTTTGAGTGGATGAGTTTGAGGGAGCTATCCCATGGGAAGTGGTCTGTGGGAGGAGTGGAGACTATAGGAGGCTTCTGCATGTGGGATTAGGTGGTGAACTGGGCGAGATAAATTCGACAATAGGTAAGCGCAGAGGAATTGGCAAAAGACAACTCGGCACAGAGGTCCCTTCTGTTAACTTAGGCGGTACCAGGTCCGGTGATCCACCGTGGGAATCAACACCAACACTGGCCAAAGAAGATGACTGAAAAGGAAACTCAAACTCGACAAACACAACATGACGAGAGACATAGATTTTTTGAGATGATAGGTCATAACACAGGTAGGCACTTTGAGTAAGGGAATAACCAAAAAATGCACAAGGATGAGATCGAGGCTTTAACTTGTGAGATGTGTAAGGACACAACCGAGGATAACAAAGGCACCCAAACACCTGAAGTTTGAAGAAATTAGGAGGGGTTTGAAAGAGACACTAAAAGGATGTTTTCATGGATAAGTTTCGTTTGGGAATTTGGTTAATGAGATAGACAGTGGTAGCAAAGGCAAAGGGCCAAAACGAGGAGGGGACAGACGCTTGGTGAAGTAACGTTAAACCAGTTTCAACAATGTGGTGATGTCTGCATACTGAAATACCATTATGTTCAAATGTGTGGGGTGAAGTGGTCAAATGTGAAATACCATGAGTCTCGAGAAAATCTTTGAGAGCTATATATTCCCCACCATTGTCTGTATAGAGGGTGATTATGGGTCGGTTGAAATGTTTTTCCATAAGTGATTTGA
This sequence comes from Artocarpus hirsutus, assembly GCA_946598075.1. Taxonomy (NCBI): domain Eukaryota; kingdom Viridiplantae; phylum Streptophyta; class Magnoliopsida; order Rosales; family Moraceae; genus Artocarpus; species Artocarpus hirsutus. The sequence goes on along the minus strand of CAMOHE010054303.1, from coordinate 88,363 downwards.
AACATTTAAACATAGCCAAAACATCGAATTTATTTTTCAATGGATAGAACTAGATATATTTGGTATAATGATAAACAAAAATCACATAGTATTTGTAGCCATCACATGATAAGATCGGAGAAGCCCATACATCCAAAAATACCAAATCAAGAGGAGAATTAGATATAAGTAAGGAATCACGAAAAGGTAATTTGTGACTTTTGTTGCATAGACAAGCATTACAATGAAAATTGTTTGATTGACTAGAAGAAAAGGGCACGAACTTACATGATGACAAATGACACATGACTCTATTAGACTGATGACCTAAACGACTATGCCATAAAGAAAAAGAGTCATGAGACATAGAAAAAGCCAATGGTGATGCTAATACATCTGAAGATGGAGACCAAGAGTAGATGCTGCCTTTAAGTGGACCTCGATGGAGGATGGCCCCCGTACGAGGATCCTTCACCTAAAAGTGTGTTAGAGTAAAAACAACAATAACATTGTTAGTTTTGCATAATGGGGAAATGGATAACAGATTTTTGTTCATTGAAGGCACACAAAGGGCATTGGAAAATTTAAAGGATGAGGGATTATAAAGTGGAGAGAGTGAACCCGTATGTGTAATTTTCAAACCTGCACCATTGCCAATGACGACATCATTGCATCCGTCATATGGAGAATGGAGTGAGAGGTTGACAAGATCCGTTGTCACATGATGTTTGGCACTCGAGTCTAGAATCCATTTAGATGGGGATGGAACCAAGGAATAGGTTGCAGCATTAGTTTGAGGAGAAGCATAGCTCGGCCTATTCTGAGTCCATGGTGTAGCCGAACCAGTCCATGGAAAATGTTTGAAAGTTGGCCACCTCTTGGCAAAGTGTCCTTGTTGTTTGCACAATTGGCAGTGCTCGAGATAAGGATGAGAGCCACGTTGACACTATGGCTATGGTGGTTGTGGAGTCCATGCTCTAGGAGGTCGGAAAAGACTAGTTTGTGGTAGGCCTGTGGGACGACTATTCGGCTTGTTCGGTGGGGTAGACTTTGCAACAGTATTGGCAGTGGCTAGGAGGGTTATTTGGTTATTGTTCTGGGTGGCAAGTTGTGCTTCGTGGTTGAGGAGCTTCTCATGTAGTTCTTCAAATGAGATCGCCGTCTCTCGTGCTTGAATAGCATTGGCAAGTTCTTTATATTCCTTATCAAGACCATTAAGGATCTTGATGGTAAGATCCTCGATGTTAACTGAGGCATTCATCAACGCAAGTTCATCTGCCTTTGTCTTGATATTTTGCATAAACTCTGTGATATTTCGCCTAAGTTCATTAGGTGACTTAGTTGGGTTTTTAACTGGGTTATTAGACCACGCGTTGGTTTACCATACGTGAGGGCTAAGGTCGACCAAGCATCGTGAGACGTTTGGGTGGTTACAATAAAAGGAATCAATGTCGGAGACAACGAACCAATTATAGCATTCAAGATGAGTTGATCATGACATACCCATGTATGGTGCACAGGGTTAACAATTATGACACCATTGACCGTGATGGTTTGCTAGGGACATAGGTGTGTGCCATCGACAAATCCGAGAAAATCGTAGCCGGTGAGAAGAGTTGAGAATTGTAAGCACCACGAAAGATAATTTGAGGCGATAAGCTTCAATAGCGCTTGCGTAGCAACATTGAACGAGACAATGGCGGGCATGGTGTGTTGATCGATTGGATTAGCGTCTGCAGTGACCGGTTGAACCGTGATGGCAACGTCTATGGACAGAATTGAAGAGGAGATGTGTGCTGGTGAAGACTGTGATTCCATGGTGGCAGTGGCAGTGAGCAAGCAACAATGGTGGCGGAAAGAGGAATTAGGAGTATGTTTTGTTTGGTGGAGACGTAAGCCAATGGCTCTGGTACCATAACAAGGTTAAGTAGAAAAATATTGCCTCAATGTTATTTATTGAAAGAACACAGAGATATATACAGCGTATATGCCAATCAGGAAAGCCTAAGAATGAGGGAAATAAAATATTCTAAATAACTAACTATCCTAATTTAGAAGATTACAAGAATAAGTCAAATACACACCAAATATTCTATAGAGGCAATATACAACGTATCTAGTCTGATAGTAAATAGATCAAGGAATTTAAAATTTATGGCATATATTTTTTTAAGTTTTGTAACTTGTGGTATAAAAAAAGGTTTAAAAGATGAGATATTATGTAATTTTCTCTCTCTTTATATAATATATATATATATATATGTCTCTATAACGACAGATCACTGAGAACCTGAAACGGTTATTAGGATGCTAAGTAACTGAGTATGTTCTTTGTTTAATTTTACCTTAGTGAAATATATGGGTCAATTTGAGGAATGCCATTTATGTGATATTATTTTCCAATTTTACTATGCCTACGAGAAAATTTGAAAAACATCACATGCAAATAATATAAAGATATAATTGATCATAAGTGCTTTGGATTAGGGTTAGGGATAGGAAAACATGCATTATTTAAAGAAATTTTGGTTTTTTCTTTTGGTTAGAAGAAATGCTATGAATCAAATAAACAAAAAAATAAAAAAAAAAGGTGGTAGACACAATCATGGTGGTAAAAAAGTGGTCTACCACCTAATTTAGTTGAAATATATGAAACTGTCTAACAGATAATAACCAAGAAGGATCTTGAAGGAAACCCAGATCTTAAACTGTGTTTCAAGGTCTATGAAGCGAGGATCAAGATTAAATCTCAAAGTTATTGCATTTGGGAAAAGTCAATTTGTAGTTCTTATCGTGATTAAAAAACTATTCAAAATTAAGGTTAGATGATCATTATTTTAATATTGAATTGATCCATATAAATCAGGAAACAACCAACCTAAGAGTAACATAAATAAAGGGCCAACCCTATGAGGCAAACCTAAGTCTAATTTTTGGTACAAGCCTTTTTGTTCTATTGTAATGTTTTGCTTTTTTATATTGAAGTATAATTTACAATCTTGTACGTGACAAGTTTTACCTATCTAACAATATATGATAATGATAACAATAACAATAAATAACAAGTATAAAAGGAGAAGTAACGTGTATTACACCAAAATATAAAATGAGAAAACAATACATACATCTTTAATATTATATAAATGAAAACGTGTTTCTTTTCACAAATTCTCTACAATAAAGAAACGTTGGGGGAGGGGTTGTTTCTTTAATACTTTTTTACTTCTTTTCTTTACATCTCTCTCTTTTTTTGTCTTCCCCTTTTTTTATTATCTTTTTTTCCCTAAACATTCTTGTTTTCCCTCTTTTTCAAATAGGTCTTGATAAATATTTTTTTTTTTTCCAAATTGTCCGTCTAAAGTAGCTTATTTTTTTAAATGCTCATATCTAAACTTTGTTCGTAATTTTTTTCCTCTAAGTCTCGTAAATAATTTTCTATCTAATTCTTCCAACTCAAAATTTCGTTCTTTTAAATTATTCATACTTTAATATTTTTTTCCCAAAATAAATTTTTAAGAAAAAAACAAATCAAAAAAAGAAACCGATAATATTTTTTTTAAAAAAAATTAAAGCTACGTATCATAAGAGTGTAAAATATTAAATTCCCATGCGCGGAACGCGTGTTTTTAATTAGTGTGGCTAAAAACAAATAATGCATTGTCTTTGCAGGTGTATAAAACACATAACAGCTTGAAAAATCAAAAGGAAAAGATATACGACAGAATTTAGCTTCTGCAACTGATAGTGTCCAACGGCGTCGGAGCATATCTCTAATTGTCGTTCCAAGTGCAATAATCTTTTTAAAGGCTTGTTTGGCATTTGGGTCATAAACAGTGTAAGGCTCTAGTAGCTAAGTAAAATAACAAAAAGTTCCTACAATATAAAACTCTCACATGTTACAGTTTTCAAATTAACATTTTCAGTTTTAACCCCTTTTTCAAACACCCTTTAAATTTTCCCATTGTCTATGGTCCATACTAGGAGGACAAGAATTTCAAGTCCAGTGACACACCTCCATACTACTAGGGTGTTTTAGAAAATCAATTATAACCAGAATTTTTTGTTACTATAATGTGAAGCTCTTGTAAGCTACAATTATTAGAAAAAATGAATTATATTGTAAAGCTCTCACATGTTACTTGTTGTGGGTAATCTCGACGGCCTAAGGCCCAGTGTCGAGATTGAAAAAGCCCGATAAAGGCCCACGTCTCAAGATCTCAATAAGGGGACAAGCTAATAGGGTTCTCGTGAGAGTCGATATATCTCAGATAAGGTAGGAGGGAGGGCTGAATAAATGTTTACGTTCACTGAACCAGAGATAGGAATTTGAATTATAAATACATGAGATCAAATCCCTTTCAGGGGTTAGTGTGATTCACGAACTTGGAAGGTCAAATACGAGGAGAGTGTGAATAAATCAGAAAACAAATATTCCTGATTTAATATTTAAATTATTATGATTTTGTATGTGAGATTATAGTTATAAATGGGGGTGGAAAACCATAAACAAGATTTTTTTTTCTTTGGTCTAACTTTCTCTCATTCATGTATTCAGAAGAAATAAAAAGAGAAAATCTTTCAATGCATGTAGCTTATATTGAATGAACAACTATAATTTTATATAATCTTTATTTTTGCACTTTTTTGCTTCTCTCATTTATATTATTTATGTGAGTGATTTGTTAGATAATTGTTAAACTAGGAGTATTGTAGTTTTTAATTTGAAAGTTTTAGTTATAATTATACTTCCTGGACACCGTAACATAGGACGCCGTCCTACAACCCTCTCAAAACGTTAAAATCAAGCCACTTGTCAATTCTCTTTTATGCCCTTCTACCTCTTAAAAACCATAAAAGTAACTCGAGCAAGAAACATTTTCCAAAGCAAGAAACATTTTCTAAAGCAAAAGAATCGTACCGAGAATAGAATAAGCAAAAGCGTCAGTCACTCGCGGGAGAGTTTGAGTTACGAAGAAGGAAAGGAAAATGAAGGGAGAGACAGTGACACTGGTGCTGGTGAACCTGGCCTCAATAATGGAAAGAGCCGACGAGTCACTCTTGGCGGGCGTATATAAGGAGGTCGGCGCCGCCCTCCACACCAACCCCACGGGGCTTGGGTCGTTGACTCTGCTGCGGTCAATGGTTCAGTCTCTCTGCTACCCCGTCGCCGCCTATCTCGCCGTTCGCCACAACCGAGCTCATGTCATCGCCCTCGGCGCCGTCCTCTGGGCTGCCGCCACTTTCCTCGTCGCCTTCTCTTCCACTTTCCTTCAGGTTCGGTTTTTCTATTTATGTTTTTTTTTTTAATTTTCTTCTGTGTTATTATTCGGTTCGTTGCTGGGAAAATGGGTTGAGAATTAAGGAGTTCGTCGCTATAGGGATAAAGATCGGGTTTGATTTGGCGCGAAATTTAGGTTTTCTGACGCGTAAGAACTGAAAAAGAAAATGTCATCTTTGCAATTTTGGATTTTTGACCTCTTTTCCTTTTTCTGTTGATGTTTCTCAATAACTGAATCGGAAAGTTTATGCTTTGAGCGACTCGTTTTAGAGTTTTTTTTTATCATTATTTATTTGGATAGAACTGTAGAAGTTGCCGATGATGGATTGTTTTCTGAATTTAGCTAAGATTTATTATTTCTACCTTTGTATAGGATATTGTGTGCATTGGTGTTTATAAAGAAAACTGATTGGAATATTTTATTCAATTTACCATCTCTTATAATGTGATTTTGGATAAGAAAATTTGTGTCACCGTTTGCTTTTTCTTAACTAATTTGACTGGAATCAAGTCTAATGGTGCTATTTGTTTGTGTTGTTAAATTGTCAATTGTCATAGCGGGTCACCAGAAATCATGGATTTAATTTTAAATTAAAATGGAAAAAAATAGATAAATTTTCAAAGGAATACAATTACAAAGAAAAAGAATTATCATTATCCTTATCTCAGACCAGCCGATTGAATTTCACTTTTAAAGTCATCCACATTTTACTCAACAGGTGGCCATATCAAGAGCTTTAAATGGTATAGGCCTTGCTCTAGTGGCTCCGGCAATCCAGTCCCTTGTGGCTGACTCGACTGATGACAGCAACCGCGGGATGGCATTTGGTTGGCTCCAACTGACCGGGAACCTTGGCTCCATAATTGGTGGGCTCTCCTCTATATTGATAGCTCCGATAACATTCATGGGAATCCCTGGTTGGAGGCTTTCCTTTCATATTGTTGGACTAATCAGTGTTGTAGTTGGGATTTTAGTCCGTCTCTACGCCAATGATCCACACTTTCCTGGCGGAACAAAGCCAAGCAACCAGACTTCTGGCAATTCCTTTTGGTCAGGAGTAAAGGAACTGGCTAAAGAAGCCAAGGAAGTAATCAAAATTCCATCTTTCCAGATTATTGTGGCACAGGGTGTCACCGGTTCGTTTCCGTGGTCAGCGCTATCATTTGCTCCAATGTGGTTGGAGCTTACAGGCTTCTCTCACAAAAAAACTGCTTTCCTCATAGGCTTGTTTGTGGTTTCTAGTTCCCTTGGAGGCCTGTTTGGAGGTAGAATGGGCGATACCCTTTCCGTGAGTTTACCGAATGCTGGAAGGATAATCTTAGCTCAGATAAGCTCAGCATCCGCCATTCCTCTAGCAGCCATCCTTCTACTGGCCTTACCCGATGATCCATCAGCTGGCTTCATTTATGGTTTGATCTTAGTTATCATGGGATTCTGCATATCCTGGAATGCTCCAGCTACAAACAAGTAACTTCCTTTTGTATTCCTAATCTTCTCTTTATTAATCATGCTTGTCTCTCTAGTAATGTCATAAAGCTGTCGCACCTGTTGAGAAAAAGCATCTGCATGAACGAGTTCATCATACAAGATAGAGTCATCACGAAAGCGACAAAGATGAGGATAACAAAGCAGCAAAGTATATTAATACCCAATGCTATTACTTTGAAGAAACTGGAAGAATGTTCAATTTATCTATATCTTGAAACAACCACATGCCAAAGTAGTAAGATAAGAAGGGTTCTGACATTGATTATTTTGGTCTTGCAGTCCTATTTTTGCAGAAATAGTTCCCGAGAAATCCAGAACCAGTGTCTATGCATTGGACCGATCCTTTGAGTCAGTACTCTCATCATTTGCTCCCCCTGTAGTTGGGTTATTGGCACAACACGTTTATGGTTACAGACCAGTTCCTAAAGGGTCCTCTCTGTCTGAGGAGATTGCTACAGATCGAGAAAATGCTGCATCATTGGCCAAGGCACTATACACAGCCATAGGAGTTCCAATGGCTCTCTGTTGTCTCATCTACTCATTCCTGTATTTAACGTACCCAAGAGACCGAGAACGAGCTCGAATGGAAGCTTTAATAGAGTCGGAAATGCTGCAAATGGAGTCAGGAAATTCACCAGCGGACGGGCAACATTCTCAGGTTCAGTTATCCAATTCAGAAGAACCATCTATTGGGAACCGAACCGTTATTGAATTGGAATACGGTGGAGATGATGGTTTGGGTTTTGAGGATGACAACGACGATGAGAAGACACTGTTGTACCACCAGTTGACATTTTCCAATCTAAGCCCGCAGTAGGTCTCAGTGAATTGTGAGACAACAATACTAAGTCTATGGGAGTGTAAATTCAGCAGAGTACTTTGAAGTTGCAAACTAGATTTAAACTCTTAAGATTAAGCCAACTGGTGTAGAAACTATGGTCTCTATCCATTATTTATCTTCTCATACAGTTATACAGCAGAAGTTCTCCTTGTGTCCGGAAAGAAGTGCCAGACCATCTGGGGGCCCAGCGAGAAAGGAGGAGAAAGATTTCCGAGTTTGGCTGTAATGTATTCAAAGCAGTATAATCCCATTTTTGTAAAGAAGTTCAAAGCATCAAATATAGCAGTCTATAAGAACATTGTTGGTAACAGAACAATACTTCAAAATGGCCATGATTGAAGGGCAAAATATCCAGAAATCACAAATCAGAAGCCGTCGCCTTTATTGTGTTTGCACCCAGTACAAATTGAAATCCTCTTTCTTTTGAGTTACAGGTTTAACGTTATATGGTACACACAAAGCTTAGAAATCCAGCAAGGTACATCCTCTATAAATGCATTGCGGCCCTCAAAGCCAACGTTTTGACAGGGCAAAGCATAATGCTCAAGTGGGTTTTGTGGCTGACATCATCACAAAAGTTCCATTCCTTACACAAGTGAAACCAACTAGCCCACAAGCTTTGCAAAGATCTTCCAACTCTCGCTCAGATAGGAAGCTATAATTGCCTGATATTTGCCTTGTATACTGGTATAAAGGACAAGTTGTTAACTACCAGTGATAGATGACGGACGACAAAATAAAATGAAGAATGGTAACAGTTGTGTTCGATGGGAATCATCCTTATGCATTGAACCTTAGGTCCTTCAACAGCAAACATGTATGCAATTATACAAAAGCTTAGGTTAAACAACATCTTGTGAATTATAATTTGATATGCATGACGCAATGATCACAAAGTCTACAAACTACGGATTTCGATTAGATATTTAATTATTTCGCAGGAAAAGTTGGACTAACTTGTTACAGAAGGAAAGCTCCAAGTTGAAACAACGTACCTGGCGTAGATCCCTCAAGAATGGGACGAAAGCGAAAGGTCCATCAAGTATGTAGGTAGTCGCAACAAAAACTCCACCGGGTCTTAAAATTCGACTAATTTCAGCAACCTAACCAAAAGCATAGAGATATGCAATTAAGGGAAGCATAACAGGATTAAATATTTCTTCTTTCTTCTTTGTCTTTTCAATTGCGAATAATAAAATATTTCTTCTTTCTTCTTTGTCTTTTCATTTGCCAATAATAAACTGATTAAAGTTGGCTATTTAAGTGGTATCAAAATCTCATGACAACAACCTGATTCAAACCAAAGTTCTTGGATTGAAGACCTTAAAGGAAAGAAAATGAATAAGCTTCTGTTTGACACATTAGTTGAAACTAATTAGCTCTAATGAACTACAGTGTAAAACTCTCACAGTCTGTTGTAAAAAGCAAAAAGTTGTTACAGTGTAAAGCTTTTATATGCTATAAATTTTTTTGAAGGAATCATATGCTACATACTACAATTCTTAGACTTAAAACTTTAGTTGGAACTAAAGTGGTAAAGGGCCTTTGAATAAGTCATAGTCAATATAGTACTTCAATGAAAAGTTGGTATTTATTTACCGTCACCTCGGCAAACAACATGGAAGTTTGATCCCAACAAATGATATGAAATATACAAAAAGACCATTTTAATCAACCAAGAACTTCTAACACTCGCGCCTCAGTTTCGAGAAGAATCATTAGTTTTGAACTGCAGATATCCCTAAAGCAAATAGAATAATTAGTTTTGAACTTGACATATAAAAGTACTCACAGCTGCCGATGGTGAAGGCCAGCAGTGTATAGCGGCACCAGCATGAACGGCGTCTATCGAACTTGAAACAAACGGAAGCCTGGCAATATCAGCTCTCACTAAAATTATGTTCCTAAAAAAAAAAAAAAAAACTGATCAGATATGTGTTAAAACACAAAAATGTTCTGTATTTAAGAGATCCTTGACAACTGCTACAACTATAAAATTGTAACTATGCAAGGTTTAGAGTTTAAATTTCGTACTCTTTAGGAAAGTTCTCTTCCTGATTTATAAACTCATAGCACTGCCGCAACATGTTCTCCGAGTAGTCGAGCGCGACAACAAGCGAAAAGAGCCCACTCTTGGCAAATAGTCTTGAAAATAATCCACTCCCACAACTAGCATCAACAATATTACCACCAAAGACTGGCTCTAAGAATTTCTTAGTAAGTTCAAACTGCAGTCGAAGTTAGCATCAACAAAATTAGCAGCTTGAATTGCAAGTAAAATCGTTGTCTAGCCTATATATGTAACATACCAGTTCTCTACTATGCATATAAAGATACAGATGCAATTTTTTTTATTAGCAAATCAAGTAAGTAGCTCTATCATTAAAAACATTTAAAAATTGCTTCGTTCTTAGAAACAAATTGGTCGAAAAAGTGTATTTCTCAAGACAGTTCCTTACTCAACAATTTACTCCTGTTGATCATAAAGCTTGCTTAGCCTGATAATACAAGACTTCCTCTCTCTTCAGCTAAAAGATAAAAAAGAAGTCAACTAACAAGGGACGTAGATTTTGAAATCCCTTCCATAAACATAGAGGCAGACGGTAAAAGGATCACCTCTTTCTCTGGGCCAGGGAAACCGCCCCATACGGAAAAGCTTTGACGCCATCCCCTTTCATAGAGAAAGGATACCAATCGGGTCCTAATACGGGAACCAACAAATAAGCAAGATAGAAAAAATACAATAAAATCATGCCATATTACAAAAACATAGAATTTATATGGTAATGGACAAAGCGCCTTAAGGCTCAAACGCCACTGAAGACAAGAAAAACCTATGCCATATAAAGGTTAGATAAATTTGAAAACTATAGAAGCTAGATACCTGAAAATCTCCGTGATAAGGGGCTTAGGTTCGCCATAGCTCTTGGCCCCACTTGCCGCCGTCAGTTCAAGATGCGTCTCATTCCCAAAGTAAGTCTTTCTACAAGTGCTGCATTGTAAACTAGACCCAGAGACAGACTCCCTGTACCAAATGAATTCCATACATGTAAGAAACAAAGATATGCAAATGCAAGGAAATAACACAGTCCAAACTTGGGACAAAATTGTACCATATTGGACTACGATCTGCCGAAATTAATAAAGATTTGACGGTTCAGAACTTTGTTCAATCGAGAGGAAAAAAAAAGGAAAGTAAACAGGTAAACAGGCAATTATCTAGCATTAATTTAATGACATACAGCGATAAGGCTGGCTCACTGGTCAACGCCATTGGGTGGTAGCAAATAGGACAAGCTAAAATATCGTTCTTCTTGATGCTGTTGCCTACCCCATAGTCGACTACAACAGGATCCTAGAGAAAAAAAAAGGTTGAAAATATAACTAATAAATCGATAAAATGATATACAAATGAATATGCAAATTTTGAGGGCAATTGTTGAGCAATAGAATTGAAGAGAGTTGATACAGTGGAGCTGGTTTCGACGAAGAGAGTTGATGATGATGAAGTTGAGGATGAAGAAGAAGAAGAAGCTCGAACAATATTAACGGAGAGATGCCGTTTGAATATGGTGGAACAGGGCCTGGTATTGGCCAGTCGACTCTGTAAAATCGCCGGCGATAAGTTTCCGACAAATGTTGCCATTCTTTCTCTCTCTCTGGCGAAACAACCACTTTCCACTTTCCCTTGATAATTTGATTCCCTGGACAACGTGTTCCAATGTTTACCGGGAATTTTTCTTAGAGAGAGGTTTTTCTTTTTATTTTTTATTTTTTTCTCGTAAAGCAACTGGATATGTTTGTCTTTTTATGAAATATTTTTGAATTTAAGCACTTTTTCCTCCTTTAAAAATCGAATAAAAGATAATTAATAAGACGCATGTGTCTTACGTTGTTGTTATTGTTGTTGTTGTTGTTGTTGTTTTTCCTGCTTTTGTCGTGGTGTGCATGAGGAAATATCTGGGTTGGCAATTTCCAGAGACAGCCCAAAAGAAAGCTTTACCCTTTTCTGAAAATATCCATGTTGATAAAAGCCCAACTCTGTGTTAAGTTTAATTGTTAATTAATGTCCAAAAATTAATTCTTTAAGTTTATTAGAAGTTTTTGTTTTTTTTTTTTTTTAACTTGAGGTGGTGGGTGATTTGAATTCTTCATCTTTATGGAAAGTACAGTGTAGTTTTACTATTAGACCATGCAACAACTATAAAAAGTTCTAGTTGGAGGAGAGACTCAAGAAAGAATATGTTTTCCCTTTAAATCAGAGCATAAACCCTAAAAAAACAAAAAAACAAAAAACAAAATATTAGGAGTTAAATAGAATTTCGTTCTCCTGTTTTTATTTTGTTCTGTTTTGGACAATGAAATTTTATATACTTATCCTATTGGATTGTGGATATATATATGTGTGTGTATATATATATATATATATTATTTATCCTATTGGATTGTGGATATATATAAACTTAACCCTATACGCTTGAAGACAACAATCACGGATCAATTCTTTATACAAATTACAAATCCAAATTTGAAAGGTTGAATTTGAACGTTTAAACTTTGGAATTAAATATCCAATTTTAATTTGATATTTACACATTAATGCTTAAACTTTCCAAGATGATATTATAATGGTGTCTCCTTCTTAGAAAACTATTTGTGAAACAATAAGTGATATTGCCTTCCAAGGATGATGGTCCATGAACCATCACCGGCTTAGAGATGGAGAGAGAGAGAGAGGGAGAGAGTTAGGATTTCTTTGAATTTTTGTTCAGCCTATTGGGTCTTGGAATATTTCACAAGTCATTTTTCTCCCTCTCAATGATATGCTTATCCTTTGCCGTATCAAATTTGATTCCAAATTTCCCTCTCAAAGATCTCTCTAATTGTTTGTGGAAAAAAAATAGTAAAGTCCACTAGTCATTTTTTCTCTCAATTTTCTCTTTCCTTCCAACTAAACAAATCTTTATGCCATTCCCCATTCAATAATCCATGCGCCATCTTTCTTTCTTTCTTTCTTTCTTTTTTTTCTATCTTTCTCTTTCATACCAAAACACGGTATTAAGAAAGTCTTAAAAGGCTTTCGAGGAAAAATAATATGAAGCGCACGGCAGAATATGAGCTTTTGTATATTTATTCTATTAGGATAGATGTTTTTAAGTTTTAAGTATATGATGTTCTGTAAAAAATATATATCTATAAATAAATAAAATAAATTTATTCATCATATTTGTGTATATGTATTTTAAATACTTTATGAATATAATTGAAATTCTATAGTTATCTATGTGATCTTAAATATTGTATATAAATGTTATATACAAAAGGACAATATTTAAGGATAATAATTAAAATGATCAGTGACAGATAATTAGTTATTGTAATTAATTATTCAATTAAAGTATGAAATTTTTAATTGAGATTATTGGTGAAAGTCATTTTCATTAAGAATAGGATGCCGAATCATTAATGTAGTGAGTCATTAAATAAATACACTGTATATAATGAAATTATACAAGACCAGAATATGATACGATATGAATAGCTAATAATTTCTGTAGACTGATAGTCATATATAAGATGATCTTAATTCTGAGTTATTAGAAGACTCATATTTATGGATTAATATCTTTTGATTTCCTTGATACGAATTTAATAATCTAATCCTATCCCTTGTATTTTAGATGTATAATGAAGTAAGTAGCCGAGAATGTTAGTATTGCAAGATTAAATCCATTCCTTTTTTAATGAAAAGTAGATAAATAATTCTCTTAAGTATTAATTCGGGCGTGAATAATAAGAGCGTTTAATTCATGATTATGTTCATAAATTTATTATTCATTAGAAAATCAATGGCACTCAATGATTAAAAAAAAATTAGAGAGGTTAACAGATATTACCTAACTCTAATTATAAATTATTTATGGAGGGTTGACTTATAAGCAATGGCTATATCGAATAAATGACTCTAAAAATTGAGTAATTAAATACATATAATTTTAAAAGTGCAATTATAAGTGTTTAGTGGAATAACATTGGAATTAATAAAAAAGTAATATATTAATTAAAGAGTTTAATTAAAATATTGGGTCCATTAATCCCCTGTTATCCTTTGAACACTATATGAACAAGTAGAATTATAGAATTCTAAATTAAAATTTCACTCAAAATAAATTAACTATGAATAAATTTATAATTAAAAAATATTTAGATTATTTAATAATAAAATAATTAATTTTAGAAGATATATAGTGGGTGGGTCCCATTGTGTGTGGAACATAATGAGAGGATCTCCACTATGTGTGGTACTATCTGTTATCAAGGAAAAGTCCATTGTGCACGTCAAAGCTTGTTTATCAAGTTTCCATATATTTAGAATTTTTAATATTGAATAAATGTGATTTAATTCAAATATAAAAGTTGAGTATGAAAACAAATAAAATTAAATAACAAACACTATTCTTACCTTCACTATATAGAAAATGGCACCACATACATAAAAATTCTCTCTCTATGTGACGCCTATAATAGTGAAGGAATGAGAAACTTGTATTTTATATTTTAATTAAAAATGTTATATTAAGTTAAAATACGAGGACTTTCTAGAATTAATTAGCTATCTCATTCTCTATAAATAAAGGCCTCATCTATTCATTAGATAGACAATTAAGAGTCTTGATTAGATTGAAAAAACTCTACCAAATAGTGGTGGCGTATAGAGAGAGAAAGAAAAAAAAAGATGCATTTTACAAAAGTTTTTAAAAAATTTTTGTTATATACATTCGGCAACTTTACCATGTTTTTGCTAATTTTGTGAAAATTGTTTTCCAAAACCAACATATTCTACTTAACAATTCCTATAAAAAGTGTAATAAAAAGAATATACCATTGTTAAACCATAAGAACAAAAATAGGTTAGTTACAAAAGGATACCTTCTAGTTTTATTTATTTCACAAATTATCCTTCTATTTTAGGAAACTTCAAATGTGTCTTACAGATTTGAAGAAATTGTTTCAATTTTATCCGTAAGCAATTAAAAGGACAATAATACCCTTAACTGGAAGGCTATGTTTGGTAATTGAACTTCATTTTTTAAAATATAGTTTTTGCTTTAAAAAAAATTCAAAAACATACTTTTAATATCATACAACCTTTTTTTTTTATTCCCAGCCAACCCCTTATCTTTTTTTCCCTTCTTATCTCCCTTTGTCTAGGTAGCTAGCCCTTCTTTCCACCCCATCCTCTCTCTAACAAATCTCCTATGATTGCCTTCGCTGGCCAATCTAGCTACCCACTTCTCGCCTGCGAATCCCAGCTACCCAGCACCATTCCTTTGAACCCCTAACCCATCAGAACTCCATTAAAGCTCAACCTCAAATCGTCAGAGCATTTTCGTCCACTGTTAAACCCTAGCCAACCATTGTCAATAATGGCCTCAAACCATTACAAACCTAACCAGTTCTAGCTTGTATCGTCGTCAACATCGATCGCAGCCTCAAACTCATTAGAATCCTAGCTGATGATATCCAACTCTGACCATCGTTGATCACGATGCTTATTCAGTCTTTGCCACTGCCCCCTCACCCCAACAAACCTCCCTCACTGCATTTCTTCGGCATCGCAGCCTCACCAGAACCGACCCTTGATATTGCAGCCAAAGGAGGAAAAAAACTTCCAATTGTTATTATTAAAAAAATGTTTAATTTTTATTTGTAGCTAATTTATATAACTCCTAGTTATTCATAAGAGGGCATTTAGGTCAAAAAAATTAATTTTGCCTCTTTTTTCTAGTTTATAAGTGGCAGAGGGATGAAATTGAAACAATTTTTTTGAATCTAAAAGACACCTTTGTAGTTTTTTTAAATAAAAAAATAAATCGTGAAATGAATAAAACTAGGAGATATGTTTTTGTGATTAATCCAATAAAAATATTATGCTACAGTCTCTGATTTTGTATATGGATATTTTTATTTCTATACCCTGTACTTTGAGGTTATCAAAAAATCATACATTGTATTTTAAACTTTAACTCTTTTATACCTTCATGTTTTAAATTTATGTTAAATTCTTACATTTTATCAATCAATAGTTAATTTTGACCACAAAAACCTAAACACTTTTAAGGAAAAACTAAAAAAATACATTAAAAATTTGTGAAAAAGCTGAAATTTTTAAAATGTGAAGGACATTTAAGTATTTTATATAGTCAAAATCAAACTTTGACACGAACAAAGTTAAAAATTTAACATGAATTTAAGATGTAAGGTATAATATTGTTAGGTTCAAAATACAAAATATAAAGTCATGATAACCTCAACATGCATGGTATAAAAATAAAAATAACCTATCAGAGTACATAAAAGACTTTTTTTTATAAGACAAATCCTTTTATAGCTTGATTTTTGCATTGAAACTTAAGCATAGAAAAAATAAATAAATCTAATTAATTAAGGATTCCAATACTTAATAACAGCACCAGCAGCATTAATAATAATAATAATAATAATAATAATAATAATTATTATTATTATTATTATAATAGTAACACTAATAGCCACAGCAGCTCACCTCTTATCATAGGAAATTTAATTATTTAGGCATTAGAATTGGAGGTCATAAGTTCTAGTTCTTGTAATTACACTCATCAATCTATCACACGATTGGGTAGAATCAGATGAGTAGCATTATGTGAAAAACAAATATTCACCCTATTTACCCAAAAAATGTTCACCTTATTTAATTTACGCAAAAAAAATTCACCTTTTGAGGAATTTGGATTTGGGTAACCTTGGTATATACACTGGTTTTTTTTTTCCTCTTTCTCCTTGGATAGTTTTTAAAGGCCTTATAGAATGTTTAAGAAGTGTGATTAAAACTAATAATTAAAACTAATGTTAATTAAAATAACATCGCATATAAAAAATTTATACTATAGCATGATAATACCTTATTATTGCAATTGTTGTTCAATCTTCTTTTTGCTATTGCCAATTGCCATTGCTACTTAGATGAGCTAGAAAACAGGCCCTTGGTATTATTTTGAGAGTATTTAAAAATATTTTTATATATTTTTTAAGATAAATTTTAAAAATATTTTTAACATAATTTTTAAAAAAATTTAATTTTTAAAATAAAATTATTTTTACTTATTTTAAAAACACTCAAAAAAAAAAAAAAAAAAAAAAAAAAAAAAAAAAAAAAAAAACAACAAACAAACAAACAGGTCAAAGCGTTCTTTATCATGTGGCTCGGCTGTTTTTTAGCCGGGTAATACTGTCATGGAATTTTCTATACCATTCACACATACACGCAGTCTTGTCTTGGAACTTGGATTAGCAGTCTAAATAGGCCTTCAGAGTGACAGACAGCTGTGCCACTTACCACCTGTATATGTTACTTATTAACTAATGATAATGATGGTTGTTACAGTTGAATAGCAGCATTACTTATTTTTTATTATTTAATGGAGTGAAGTCGATAGGGAATCATATAAACCTAGGAGAGGCCAACGTTTGCATCTTTTTTAAGGTTTTTTTTTTCCTATTTTTTTGTCCCAAGTTAGGTTGCGTTACAGGATGGAGCAGATAATTACATTATACTGTTATAATTATTAACTTTTTCCCCAAAATTTTCTTGGGGTCCATATTTCTACTTCAATTTTTTTTTTTTTCACCTGCTCCTGCCCACATGTTAATGATGAGAACCAATAAGCGGGGTTGTCTAATAGAAAAGTAGGTATTGGTCCCAATAATATGGCATTTTAATCGAGTGACACATTGGGAAATTATACATTGCTTGGAAAATTAAGCAGCTGCTTAGAAAATTGTGAGGATAAGTATGTGGTTTGAGAAAATTAATGATAGATGGTCCCGTGTTATGTTTTTTTTTTAATAAAAAAATTAACGATGTCAATTATCACCTTCTCCTCTATTCTTTATGGTTAAAATATTGTCACCTATCAATGAAAAAAATACTGTAATAAAAAGATATGAACATATTTTTTTTAATCAATATAACGTTGACATTTTAAAATTATTTTAAACTTGAAACTTTCACAAGTTTTAAGCTTATTGATTATGACAAAAAAAAAAAGGTATAATATTTGAATAACATTATGTTCTGAAACACAAATAAAAATAATATAATAAATATATTATTTTCTTATTTTTTATGTCAATATAGCATTAAAATTAATAATTTTTATATTGGACATGCTCTTAGTTTCTATTATTTTAACGACAATGGAAAAGAAATTAGAAAATATGGACGTTTAATGATAAAAAACTTTTCATCATTTTATGGTTTTGAAAATGACTAAAAACTTTTCAAAAACATAACATTGTGAATGTCTTTTTAGGGGATACTTATAATTGAGGGTCAATTAGCCAATGCGTGTAAAAAGACTTTACTGGACACAAAGCTCTCCTTTTTCAAAAGTATATTGCATATAAACTTTAGTATATGAACTGTTGAAATTTTATTAATGTATATTCCTAGAGAAAATAGTTATATTAATTGTATTTTTTCAACTATACAATATTTTATGTACAATTAAACACTGTAATATATTATTTTTGACAAATGGATAGAAGATTCTTGTATGTCCTCAAACGTTATAATTTGAACCTGATAGTCTTAGACTCGATTATTTTCTTAGCCAAATGGCATATGATTCTAATAGGAAGTTTGAGAAAGCGGTTAAAACTGAAAATGTTGGTTTAAAAACTATAACATGTGAGAGCTTTACACTGTAGCAGTTTTTTTTTACTATATCTGTTAAGAGTATATTATTTGTTGGTTTGAGCCGTTGGTTCCAACCAAAATGTCAAACAAGTTATAAAAACACTTAAAAAAAATATGTTTTCTTTTTTTTTTTTTTTTAATACAATGAAAACATGATTGTGGAATTAATTAACAAATTCTTAGTAAATAAAAAATAACACCCAATATTTTTTTTTTTTTTTTGTTTCCAAAAAGTGTGGTGTTGTTTTGATCAACAATAGTTAGCAATATAATGACCAGGAAAATTCATTAATAAAATCTAATATTTAATTAGGTTTAATTAATGAATTTATCCTTAAAAATTGAATTTTCTGTAAAAATTGTAACAATGTACAAATAAGCAGCATTAATAGGATCCTTTACTGCAAACTTGATGCAATGTTGGTTATTGTTAATACAGATTCTATGAGTCTAAATACTCAAAACTTTGTAAATAATATCCATAAAATAAATTTTATATCACAGTTAATTATAGAATTATGATATGAATGGATGTATAATTAAGGTATAAATAAGACAGAGAGTCTACCTAAACCCTGAACCAGTGTAAAAAGGGATGCGGTATAGGTATACTGCTAAGTGGAAACACAGATATAGGAAATGTTATGTTTGGCCTTTAAAAATAAACCAAAGGCAAGTAAAATATTTTATACTATCTAAGAATATATTTTGTACTGATTTTACCATGGCAGTGTAAGAAAAATACTATGTGGTGAAAAATTATACAGTATAAATTTTTGGGGCCCACCAAGTGGACACCCATTGAGATTCTATTGAGCCACCATGCCATGAAAGGTGACCCAATCACACTAAGCCACCTTAGGTAAACTAATTGATTACTTGGTAAGTCACCCACCAAGATAAGCATGCATTAAAGTTGAAATGAACCAAAAATTTTTCATCTTCTTCTTCCTCACCCACGGCCACCGTTGAAGCTCCCTTTCAAAAATTTTCTCAAACCCAAATTTTTACAAAATTGGCCTCCCTTTCAAAAATTTTCTCAAACCCAAATTTTTACAAAATTGGCCCCATTGAATTCAAGAAGCAAAGTTTAAAGGATTTCATCAAATTTGAGGTAAAAACCTAAACTTTTTTCAAGTTTTCTTTAGGCTTTTATTGGGTAAAGGGGGAAATTTGATTTAAGGTGTTTTTGTTTGAAAAGTGCCTAGGAAAAAGTTTCAAAGGAGCCCTTGAAAGGCTAGAAGCACAAATTTTTCATTTGGGTAAGTTTTGATTCTTTAAACTTAAAGTTTAGTGATTTTTGTTTTGATTTTTGTTATTTCAAAAAGCATGTGGGTTTTCAAGCAAAGTTTTGACTAAATTCCGTGGGTATACGATTTATGGCATGTTGGAATGGTTGAAATTAGGGATTGAATGTGCAAAATAGATTATTT
This sequence comes from Artocarpus hirsutus, assembly GCA_946598075.1. Classification (NCBI taxonomy): domain Eukaryota; kingdom Viridiplantae; phylum Streptophyta; class Magnoliopsida; order Rosales; family Moraceae; genus Artocarpus; species Artocarpus hirsutus. The sequence continues at coordinate 68,602 of CAMOHE010054303.1, read as the reverse complement.
TTGTAATTTTAATGTTAGTTTTGGAAAAATGGTGATTGGGCATGAAAATGGTTTAGGCAAAGGTTGAATCTGCCTATACAGTGGCTGGAAGGCAGTTTTGAAACAGATTTTTACAAAAATGACCCAAGAAATAAATTGTAAGAAAAAGTTCGTTCTCGGCAAATTAGAAAAATGCCCAAAAACACTCTTGTGTAGTGAGAATTTTGAAAAGTTAAAACACAAAAGTTGTAGATCTCGACGAAACTGTTAGACAAATTGAACTGTTCGTCGAAAATCGCATTCATTTGTGAGATATTAATTTTACAAGAATTTGTTAAAATTGAAAAAAAAAATTAAAAGGAAAAAAATGTCATTTTTTAAAAGGATTTTGGATATGGTACTTTGAGCAAAAATGATCCTTGTGAAAAATGAAAAATTTTGGTTTAAAGAGATTAATTTTAATACCAGGGGTAAAATTGTCAAAATTTTCAAATAAGGGTCAAAATTGTAAAGTTTTATTAAAATGGGGCATCGATGTAAAATAGGGAGACCCGACACCCCAGGGTATTATTTTAAGATCAATAAACAACTATTTCTGTTAAAATAATGAAATTGAGCTCTAGAAGTTTAAGAGGCCCATCCAGGGCAAAATCGTCATTTTTTTTGAGTGACTCGAATTACTCTGAAATGTTCCAAATGGAAAAAAGGGATTATTAGTAAGATTTTCGCCCTTCCTTGAAGACGATAGGGCAGAGTAAGATAAGAATAAGAAAACCAGTGGTTATCGAATTGTATATAGTTATGTAACTCGATCTATTAATTAACGATCATTTTGTAATGACACATAGATGAAGTAGTGAAAATTTGGCTAATAGCGTTGTAAGTGGCCAAACAGATCCTAGAAGACTAGGAAAAAAGAAACTGAGGTCAAAGTGCACAGCACCCCAAACCACGTAAGTACCCATCCTACCTATAGTATGGAATTGTAGGTATATAATATAATATATATATATATATATATTTATACCTGTGCTTTATATCAAGGTGTATACCTGCGTGCATACAATAATATAAGTACCTGTGTGTATATTATGTTATATACCTGTACGTCTATTGATGTATACCTGTGAGTATATAAAATATGTACCTGTATGTACTATACAGTATTAGAGCATTTATGTGTTGTGTATAACATGTGATTATAACTTCATACATGGTATGATAACCATAATAATTAGACTAGTAAATACGTCACCAAATTAAGAAAAATGTCATACCGACTCTTGACTCAAGAGGAGTTTAAGGTTATAGTATGGTCTTAGTGTCACGTAGACCTATGTGCTCAATGGTACGAACACTTAGGCCCTAGCTAAAGATAAGAGATGATAATGATAAAGAATGTTCATAAGAAAGCATAATTGGATCATACATTTTAGTAAATATGCATGTAGGCTGTATTGGGACTTACTGGGCGTAAGCTCACTAAGTATTTCATGCTATATGTATTTTCACTAAAAGGTCAGAATAAATTCCCTGATGAGCTAGCAGAGGGATAAGAGTAGTGTGTAGAATGAGTATGGAAAACGCCATAGTTATGTTTCCGCTGTAATATATTTTAAGATATTTTGAAATATGCTAAATAAAAAGTTGAAACATAGTTAAGTAAGACAAAACCTCTCTCGAGAGTATTTAGCAAACAGTATTGTAAAAAAGAAGTGTGTTTATATAAATATATGTATATGTTTGTATTTCGAAGGTTGCTGAAATATGTAGGTGTAATATATTTAAAAAAGTTAAAAATAAAATAAAATATTCCTAAGTTTTACACCTATATGTAAGTAAAAAAGAGATTTATCATAGCTCGAGAAGGGCGGGTTGTGACAAGTAGAGTTTGCAATGATGTTGTGAGTAGTTGGGGTTCATAAGCCTTGTGACAATGGCTAGGGTTCGTGAGATAAGCGATGGTGCCTGGGTTCACGAGCAACTAGGACAACAACGATTTGTGAGGTTTGTGATGTTTGCTAGGGGGCAAGGCAAGCGACGACGTCTGCTTGGGGTTCACGAGGCAAGCAACTGTAGCAGAGTTTGGAGGTGAGCGATAATGAACCTGTGATGAAATTCTAAGAGACAATCCTAATTGATGATGGGCTCGACCCAATTAAATAAAATTAAAAAAAATAAAAAAATAACCATACAATATTTTTGAGACGAAAAAATATCGTTTTCACAATCCAATTTTCTTACGCAAGTATTAAGAAAAATATTATTTTAAAAACGCAAACTATAGGGGCTCTAGATTTTCTAAAAAACATATCTTATTACTTATCAACAATATGATTCATATGGATTACTACATACTAAACATTCTTTGTATCTTTATAGTTTCCTTTTACAGCTTTGCTTGAAGTTTAATTTACCACTTTTAACATTAACCCTACTTTGCATAGATACCTCGAGAGAGGGCAAAAAATATATTCTTCCTTTCATTTCCTTTTTCCTTTTTCCTTTTTCTTTTGGAGGAATCCTTATCGTAAATAAGACATTTTTGTTTCACTGGAAGAGCATACTGTTATAGCCATTGGATTCACTTTTTAATGGTATAATTTGCGATGGTAAGTAATTTTATATCACGCACTATAAATTTCAAAAATCAATAGTTGTATATTGGACCGTTAAAAAGTTAATCCAATGGTTGAAACAACATACTCTACCGATAGTGCAAAAATGCCTTATCCACCGTACAAATTCCTATCTTTCGGATCACAATAAAATCATACCCTAAATTGTCCCACAATGCAATCCCAAAGTTAAAAGTGAAATTATTTGTACAGATTCAATTTCCCCCTATGAGCTTTTTTCTTTTTTTGGAGTAAGAGGCTACCGTTAGCTTGTACTAGAACTTTCCTTATGTCAAGAATTTGACCAAAAGACTTGATGAGACAAAGATGATTTACACTTTATAACTTAATTAGCACTAACACAAAAGGTTCCGGGAGTTAAAAAAGATGTTTGAGTCCTGTCCTAGAGATGCCTGGATTAAGAACACAAATTTCGATTTCTTGATGGATAATGAGACTTAAAAGGAGCAAAAAGAGTCTATATATACATAAAAAGGCATAAAAGTAAGTGGCCCCGATGTTGAGCAAAATGCACACCAACTGCCAAGGGCATGTGCCTAGAGTTCACCCTTCACAGTCCCTCTGATGCGTGCCGAGTGGCCTTAATCATGAGGATCACACTCCACTTTTGCACGAAAGCTGTGGGGGAAGCAACTTGCATAGCTATGGGGTTTTTTCCGTATTTTTCTCTTTTCTATAGGGAGTTTTTGGTAATTTCACCCCAGAAGAATTTTAAAAAATTAAGATTCCCCGTTTATGGGCAAGCAAGGAGAGATTTTTCTTGTGCAACGGATAACTTTATTATTACGTCACATGAGTAATAATTATAGGACGAAAATGCCCCCCCATATATGTCCAAAAGGATTTTTTTTTTTCTCAATCTCCTTGTTTTCCTAGAGGAAGAAAAGAAGAAGAAGCTAGAAAATTAGCTTTATGCAAAATCTGAGGAGGCGATTGCCCATGACAATCACACGTGAAACTTTAGCAATATGCCCCACGAATGAAAGCACATATGAGATTTGCAACTATTTGGGGTTGTTCACACGGAGGACTTAGGACCTGAAAATGATGCATTTTTAAATCACCCCTTCCAACAAAATATCAATTTGGTCTCTCCAAATAGTCCCAACTTGCGACTCACATTATCTTTTTTTTTTTTCAGCCCTTAACAGGCTTTTGACTTTGCCATTCAGGTCACGAGGATTCCCCTCCAATAGGCAAGAAAAATGTATAAGTAGAACCCACTAGCTACTAATTAAATTATTATTCATAAGTAAAAGTAAAACTCTATAAAATGTTTCGGATGTGTGGTTTGAAGTAATTTTGATAAAAACATTATAACATATGAGAGATTTACACAGTTGTTTATTTTTTTTGATAGTATAATATGTAAAATTTTATAACAACTACAAGTTTTAGTTGAAAGTGATTTATCAAAACACTATTAGTTTTTTTTTTGTTATTTGGTTAATGAAAATTAAGAATTAGCAGATTTTATCTCTTTAGGTGATACAACTTTGAACCGATGTTTGTTTTCGTTTTTTGTTTTTGTGTTGAGATGTTGATTGTTCCGTCTCAATTAAATATTGGCAGTCCAAATCTGTTGTCGGCGGCAATTTGGGGATAAAGAAAACGAGGAAAAATTTGAAAAAAGGAGTTAAGAAAATTTAAAATTTGGTGAATGATCTCTTTTTTTTTGGCATTAAAAAAAGCTTTTTTCTGAGCACTGAAACTGTCCTAGTTTTTTCAGAGAAAAGATAAAAAGTACTGTATCGAACAGAGGAACCTAAACATGGTGAAAATAAAAAAAACTATAACTGTTTTGATGACCAAAAAGCTACTTTTTTGATTAAAAAAAAAAAAGAGGACTTTTGCCCAAACAATTTTTTGGGGACTAGTTGTCCAATCGTCCCAGCGAAAATGAGGGCACTCTAGTAAATTCAAGAGTGACCAATAGCCGGTTCATCCTCCTTAAGTTACCGGCATGTGGCGGTAAATCCGGCGCACGTGCATGGCGAAAAATAATTGCAAATTACAAATAAGAGCGGTACAAGATTCAAATTTTGACGGTTATATCATTATCTACTTTATTATTCGTTTTTATTTGAGGAAAAAAAAAATTGATTCCTTCGTTTTGAAACACAAGAGAAGTAGCTACTACTGCACTCCTACATTGTCTCCCTTTAAATCCACTCACAATATATTCAATGTATATCTTTTTTCCGAAAAATAAAAAGACACCAACAAACCCAAAAAAGTTAGAAAAAGAAGGAATATAGTTTGTCGTCCACCCAAGTTTTCAAAATTGAAAGAGAAAACAAAAAGAAGAAAATGACATAAAAATTTAACTTAATTAGATAATGGGTATACATTTACATATTAATTGCCGGAAATTTTGTTTACAATTACAGTATTACATAATCGGATTTGTCATTCAATGCCATCCAATATTTCAAAATCAAAAGCGATATTAATTTTGGGTAAATTACTATCTTAGTTTTTACCTTTTATGAAAGTATAATATTAATCCTAACTTTTTATGTTTGATTTATTAATCTTAAGCCTTTCATTTTAGTTGTTAAAAAATCAATTTAACGGTATAACCGTTAATTTTAAGACCAATTTGTCATTTTTTTTATAAATTTAAGGATTAGTTTGTCACATTCTTAATAACTTTGAGGGCCGGTTTGTTACATTTTTTGTCTAAAATTAATTGTTTGATCGTTAAATTGATCTTTCAACAACTAAAATTAAAATATAGGGTCTAATAAATCAAAAATTAAAAATTGAGGATCAAAAGTTTATTTTCATGAAAGATTAAGAACTACTGAAGTAATTTATCCATTAATTTAAAGAGATTTCCTATGGTAGAGCAACTATCTTCGTCTTATTAGTAAGTCTTATTATTTTAATCATCGGATTAATCTTTTAATAGTATAATACGTGATTTTCGTATTAAAAATTTAGAATTGTTTTCAATCTGTTAAAAAAAATCATTTCCAGTTGTAGAACAGATGGTTGTAAATAAAGCTCATATCCATGATCACAAGGTCTACCGATTCACCAAAAATATCCGTCTTTACGATACGTTTCGCCTTTTTTAAATTCTAACTTTTCCCAATACCAAGGTCATCGTCGTCATTTGGAGCCCCAAAACCCGAACTTTTTTGCTTCCTCCTCTTCTCTTCTCCAACGCTGGAAGCCACGGTCCTTCACAGACCAAACGACTAACAGAACTCTCTCTCTAGATTCCCGATTTCCACCATTTCTTTAGAGCTGAAACTCGAAGCTGAAAAGCAGAAAAAGGAAAATCGAAGAGAAGGAAAAAAAAAAAATGGAGAGAGCAACTCCGGTGAGGAAGCCCCACACATCCACCGCAGATCTGCTCATTTGGTCTGAAACTCCTCCGGCCGACTCTCCCGCTGTCGCCTCCGGTGCTTCTCGCTCCGCCGCTCGCTCTCACCAGGTAGCATTTTCTTCTGATTTTGATTTTTGCTTTTTCCTTTTTTGGGGTGGTTTAAGGCTTAACGTGTTGATCGGGTTTTCCTGTGGGGACGGGAGTGATTACAGCCGTCGGATGGAATCAGCAAGGTGGTTTTCGGAGGGCAGGTGACGGATGAAGAGGCTCAGGATTTGAACAAACGGTGAGATCTACTGTTTCTTTTTTGCTTTTCTCAAATTTCGTTTTGTTTGTTTCGATTTTTTTTTTTTTTTTTTTTTGAGTTTCAAGATCTTTTTGTTTGGGGGACAATGAGCTTGCTCGCCGTTGAAGCTTGTTCAGAAATTTGGTCTTATCTTCTTCTTCGTCTTTTTCTTTCCTTTTTTTTTTTTTTTCACTGTCATTCGGCTGCATATTTCTCGGTTTCTTCTACTTACGTGTCGTCTGTCCTTCTTTCTTGTCTGCGATTTTTTTTTTAACTGTTTTTGAATATTCTACTAGTAGTTGACTCCTCTTTTCCACTGATTTTAGTTAATTTTCCCATTGTTTTAGAACCATTTCTGTTTTCATTTACGATTCAGATTTTGATTTGTGTAATGATCTATCACTGATCTGTGTTAGGGGCATATGAATCCCGAGAAATAATTGGAATTCTCGGGCCCCGTTTGTTTTTGGAAATATTTTTACACGTTTTTTGAGGTAAAAATTTTAGAATCACTCTCGTTACGATTCTTAAAAATTTCTCATTTTACAAAACAAAAATATTTTCATTTATTTTAAAAACAATAGTAAACGATCCTGTGTTTCTCTTGTGTTTTTGCACACAAGAAATGAAAAGGAGATTTTGTAAACGTGTCAAATAAATAAGGGAAAGTGAACTGATCCCGATTAGGTATTTTTGTTTTAAGCAATAGGTTTCTATAACTCATCCTCTTGTGTTTGGCCTGGCTATTTTATGAAAATGCATATTTACTGCTTAGTTTCCGGGACTGATTCCGGGACTGAAGAATTATTTCTACGAAGAAATTTGACCAATGTGTTGGGACTTTACCCTTTTTTTCTAGCTATCTTTAAGCTACTTCTCTGCTTTTGAATTTGAAGTAACTTGTTTTGTCTGGAAGGAATTATTTGGAAATGTTAGCTATCATAATTGTTAATTGTATGGCATCCATAGGCGCTCTATTGACAAATGACCTGGCCTTTAAGTATTAGCTGTTGTTTTCCTCCCTTTAAGGCTTCTTAGAACCATGGAGTGGTAAAACACCGGCAAAGAGGCAGAGTGTACATCGACGACTCTTTACTATGTTGTGTTCCCTTGTACCCTAATGTCTCTTTGTAAATGGAAAGGAATATGAATCTGTGACAAAGTCTTGAGTTCTATTTTTTGCGAGATTTTTAAGTCATTTTGCACCTTTTTAACAGTCAACTTTGCATTCCTCAGGAAACCTTGTTCAGGGTATAAAATGAAAGAGATGACTGGTAGTGGCATTTTTGTAGCCAATGGAGAGAATGATGAATCTGAATCTGGCATTGCTAGTGCTACCCCAAATAACAAAACAGGAATACGTATGTACCAGGTAAATTGTTTGTTGCTGATTGAAATCATCATGGAAATACGTGTCGATTTTGTGTTGTTGTTTGGGTTGAAAAACTGTTGACGTAGTCTTGCAATTTGGTTTCATACCCCAGCAAGCGATTGCGGGCATTAGTCATATTTCATTTGGTGACGAAGAGAGTGTTTCTCCCAAAAAGCCTGCAACACTACCTGAGGTGGCAAAGCAGCGTGAACTGAGTGGGACCTTGGATAGTGACGCAGATGCAAAATTGAAGAAACAGCTTTCTGACGCTAAATGCAAGGAGCTTAGTGGACATGACATATTTGCTCCCCCTCCTGAAATTTTACCCAGGCCGACTACTTTTCGCACCTTGGATTTGAAAGGAAGCATAGACATTGGCGATTCTCCTAATGTAAGCACTTCTGTCAAAGTGTCTATTGCAATTGAATTGTGTGACCGTTTGCATATAAAAAGAAAATTGCTAAATCTTTGTTATGGACCCTAATGTTTCAACGGTCAAATATTTTATGCAAATTTTAAATTGCTTTAGTTGCATAACATTGCCAATACCTGAGAAATAACACGTTAGTCTCTCAACATTAGTGTTATTCATTCAGATACGGGTACACGTCTCTGTATGTTTCTATGCAAGTGTATGCAGATGCTTTTTTGTTCTCTGCTTGCATATCTTTCGTGAAAGCATGAAATGTCTGACCGGGTTTGAACATGGATTTGGATTGAAGCCTGCTGGAGGTCAGGGCAATATTGTGTCTGCTGACGAACCCCTGAAAACGGCAAAGAAGATATACAACAAGAAATTCAGTGAGCTCTCGGGAAATGACATATTTAAAGGTGATGCTCCTCCATCATCGGCGGAGAAACCACTAAGTGTGGCAAAACTGCGGGAGATCAGCGGTAACGACATCTTTGCTGACGGGAAAGTAGAGTCTCGAGACTACCTAGGTGGGGTACGCAAACCCCCGGGTGGTGAGAGTAGCATTGCCTTGGTTTAACTTTGTTAGGGGTCTAACTTGGTCATTATTTTTCTTCACTTGGGAAGTCTGGTTTGTTTCTTCGCCTAGTGGGAATGTGTTATTATATATTATTTGACCTTGCATTGTGGGTTTTTGGGTATTATGGTTTAGGTTTTAACTTGTCGGCCAGAGCTGTGGACTATGGACTATCTGCTAATTGGATTGTATGTCCATAATTGTGTTCTTTTCTGTGCGTGTCTTGATGAAGTGCTTGGGCTGTTTACGAGATTTTAATCTATTTCTTCTTCTCTCTATTTTAATTACCAGTTTCCTTCTGTCTTTTCTTTTATTATTATAAATAGTTGTTCCGTTCTCCCTGTTTTTTTTTAATAATTTTAAAAACCGTGGTGCCGTTCTTTTTTATTGTCGCCCTTTTTTCTTTTTTTTTTTGTTGACATAGAAGATTATCAAAACGTAAGAAAAGGGACGATAAAGGGTAATAAGCCATATTCATATAGGAATTAAAAAAAATAGGCTGGTCTTGAAAATGTTAATAAACATGTCATTTAATATGTTGTTTGGTAATATAAGTTTTAACCAAAACTTTTATGGTGTAAAGTTTTTACATATTATATAGTTCTTAGTTTAAAAGTTTTAGTTTTAACTATATTTTTTATACACCTTATTAATTTTGATTTACTAAACATAAAAATGACAAAATATCCCCTATAGCCTTTACCTTCTCCTGCTCTTGCGTCCCTTCATAAATGGTTGCTCTCTCTCCATCGCTGCATCACCATTACGAGGCCAACGATGGTAAAGATTGGGACCTTGTGATGGAGTTTGTCGTGAGCCATGAACTTTGCAATGATGACGCACCGTCTTAAGAATGAAAATATTCACGATATTATTGATATTTTTAGAACAATATTTATATTTTAAAGTCTTGATGTAGATATGAAGGAAGGATTTTTCTTTCGTGATGTCTAAAATATTTATAATATATACAAATGTCTGTAATATCAGTAAATATTCATGAAAATTTAGGATATTTTTTAAAATTTCCACAAAATATCTAAAAAGACTAGAAATTTTTTTTTTTGCACAAAAATTAATTTTGTAGGACTCTTTTTTAATTATTTTTCAATAAAATGTGACTAATATTTTAAACTTAAATACAATGAAAAAGTATTTATCAAGACTGACTTAGTCGTTAGGTAATTTTTTACTTTTAAAATGAATTGTTCATTACTCTTTTATAAAGCCTTATGTCTTGTTACATGTAGATGTATGTACTATATTTTTACTATTTTTGTCAGTTAGTTTCAATTATTGTTCTCCATGTAACATATAAATTTTGTTACGAATTCGAAGACACAGATGACGACGATGATGGGTGGTGATGATAATGATGATGGAAGTTATAAAAGAATAAGAAATATAATGTCCAATCAAATACCCTTGAGTGCATTCATCAGAGAAAAAATTTATGCGTGTTACACAAGATGAAGATCACTGTTGTAGGGTAGCAAGTGAGGGAAATGGGGCAATTATAAAGCAACATATAAGAAGATGTTATATAACTCAAATGAGTCAAAGTGATGAAGATTTCGTTGCCTGAGTTTTGACTCCATGAACTTGAGAATTAACAAAAATTTTTATGGTTATAGTATTCTTTATAGCTCTTAAATGGGATAAATTTAGAAATATAAAACTAAGATGATTTCTTTGATATACATGTGTATTTTTTGTCATAAATTAGTGTTAAGTTATTATTACAACTCCATGAAGAGATCAAGTTAGATAAATTAACAATAAAAAGAGATCAAGAAACATATAGTGGTATATCAACAAATATTTAAGAGCAATATCTTGGCAGTTGTATTGTTTAGATCAATATCAAAACCTATATAATGCTTTTGAGCCGGCTAGAAATTCCTTTTAGTATTAAAAACACATGAAGTTTGTATATATTTTGTTATATTTAATGGTAGCTTTTATGTACTCTACTATATTATTACATCTTGTTTCTAATGAGTATGTAAAATATTATTAAAAATAAAATAATATATATAATGATAGTATTTTTTTTTATAGTAAGTAATATAACTCTTGTTCAATATTATATTAATTATGTTATTAACTTGGTTTAAATTAAATGATATTGATTATTTTAACATAGTGTAAAATTGTAAGAAAAATTACAAGTTTTTCTTTTAATATCTATGTTTTTTCTGATTATTGGTCGATATCGGTAGTATCCAAAATATTATTTGTAAATCAAAACCTCAACAACTCGACAACATCAACATTTTCGTTCTTGCACCGTCGCATTTGCCTTCCTTTGCAGATTGGCCACGCGGTCTCCTCTGGTGTCATTCTTCACAGCTTCGGCCGCAAGAATTCCATGAAGAAAAGATCTTATTCATCTTCTATGTCGGTGTGCGATCTTGTTCTCCGTTGCAACAAATTTGGTGCAAAGGATGGGACAACTACTCCATTCTTGACTTGGCGACAAATTCAAAAGCTTGACGACGGGCGACGGCAGTGAGAATAACAGATGTAGAGAGAGAGAGACAAGGAAGCCACAGAGACAGAGATTGGGAGGAGAGAGAGACGTGCGGAGGGGGAGAGAAGCAGAGGCGCGTTGAAGGCTTTTTTTTTTTTTTTTTTTTTTCCAATTTGAAACATGGGTTGTTTTTGGGAGGGAGAGAGATATCATCAGGAGAGATAAAGGTAAACAAATTTAGTATGAGGAAAAGTGGAGGTAAAAAATAAAATCAACCGCTATTAGAAAACAAACTAACACAATACACTAACATCCATAATAAACTACGCTATTTTTGGTAACAAGGTAGTAGCTGGAATATACATCAGGTAACATGGCAGACTACCTTTAAAAACATGTTCGATTACCGTTTGGGTAGATTTGCTACTGTCCAAATGCAGGCGATGGTTTACATCCAATATTAGGTTATTGGTATGTTATATGTTTAGTGATATTTTTGGCATCTACAAGAATATTTTCCAAGCTATAACGAAAAATTGTTTTCCATGACAAAAATCAATCCACAAGGTCTCATTGCAGTATTTGTCTCCAAACTAAAATGTCTTAATTTAGACTATAAAGTAACCACTTCATAATCTAAACGTGGTGCGGTAGACTATCTTTTAGACTCAAAATCACTAACACATGTCCCATACTTTAAATTATGGGTTATTTACATTATTGTCTGTGAGTGTATATACTAGTCTTATTTTAGTCTGTGACATTCAATTTCAAACATCAAGCCACAATAAGGTTTTTAAATATACAGTTTTGACCCCTATATCATTACTAGTAATCTATCTATTTTCAAACAAAAGTAGTGGGAAGATGATTCGCAAGGTTGTAAAAGAGATATATATACATACATACATGTATATATATATATATGTGTGTGTATATAAATATTTTAAAACAGACCTTAAAAAACTTATTCTATGAGAAAAAGAAAAACTAATTTGGAGAAGGTGACATGATCTTTTTTTTAGATTATTTTTATTCAAATATACTTGCCTATTATTTTTGTTATTATTATTATTTTTTTAATCATTTTGTGTCTTTTACAAACCTTACAAGCTCTATGTGTTGCATTTTGTCTGAAGCTAGACAATTGACCAATAAAAGGAAAAAAATTATATATTTTAGAACTAACAAATTTTCTTTTAAAAAAAATTAAACTATAAAAATATTTATTATGGTTTTTTTAAATCAATATGAAACAAAAGGGTTTGTCAATTTGTTTCTTTTTTTTTTTTTGGAAAGGCTATCCAAAAAAGTTGAAAATTACAATATATCCCAGTTTCAAAGGAATCTTTTTTTTTAATTAAGGTCAATTGTCAATCCAAACTTTTGAATCGAAATCACCTAAGGATGTAATATAGTGATGAGGATACCCTTGTTAGGACTCATCTTTCCATCCCTCCAGAGTTAGAATCCCTGTAACCACACTTTGGGGCTTTTGTGTCGATGTGCATTGCCTGTGTGTGGGCTTAGAGGTATATGGACAAATCTAATTGAATGAACAAAAGGAGCTAGTTCAACCTCTTTTTACTCTTCGATAGTCCTTAGGATCACCAATGTGTCGAAAAAGATAAGGCATAAGGTGCACCATCTAACCCTTTTTTTTTCTTGGAAAACAAAAAACTTTTGAATTGAAAAAAAATCACAATTCATTACCAATGCGAATAACTTACCAACACTCGAACACAAATCCAACCATCACTTAAAACAGCTCAATAAAAATCAATTTATTACTATAAAATTCAACTGTTGGTCGATAAGTATTACGGGTTATTTTTTCTTATCATTATACATTATATTGTAACACTTAAAAGTTTAATTAAGACTAATTTTGTCAAAAACCTTTTAAATAATATTAGTATAATCTATCATAACAGACAAAGCTTAATAAGAAAAATAGATACAGATATACATATCATTGATTACCAAATCCAAAATCTTACCAGACCAATCCAATTAGTTTGGATTCTAGTCAACGGTTAATCAAATTCGAAGATTCAAGAAACACCCATATATCAAACTATTCATATCTCAATTTTAACAAACAATGCAAAGAAACAATTTGAGCAATTGAAAAAGAATACTCAAACAATTGAGGGTATAGAGAAATGGGATATATTTTGACGGATTTTTTGCCTATAAAAAAGAATTTTAGTTTTTTTTTAATTTAAATTGAATGGACAGAATTGGTAGAGATTACTTTGTTAATTCAGTTGAGAAAATCTCTCTAACTGTAAAAAGAGAATCAAGGAGGGCGTAGATCTTGAAATCTAAAATACTTTCTATTTTTCATAAATTTTTTTTGAATATACCGACCTTCCTTCCAAACAAACTCCTCACCTCACTTTCTCTCTTTCGGTGTGGCTCCACTTTAGTGGTGCAGTGCGACTGATCGAGCCTGCGAGCGACTTCCGCTTCGTTTTCATAGTGCTACCGTTAGGACGGTGACAGAGGACGTACTCTCGTACTAGAAGAAACAAAAAAATTACAAAAACCAAAAATGCCAAAATCAAAATCCTCTCTCTGTCTCACTCTATAATTTTTCTCTCTCAAAACTCTCAACAAATCCCGCAGTAGTAGTCATTGCTTTGGTGTGGGTTTTGGGACTTCGAGCCTCTGGGTTTTTCCTTTTTTTTATCTCCTCTGATTTGTCTGTTGTATTTTGTATTGTTTTTGACGTCTAAAAAAAACAAAAAATGGCTGAGAGAGATTACAAGAAGATGATCAGAGACGTGGAGCTCGGGAACCCATCGTCGTTTTTTTCCTCGTCTTCGTTGAAAGGCTTCGTTAGCCCCCCGCGGCCATACTACAACCCTCTCCGTCCTCCTCGTCACGACGATCACCGTTCGTCGTTTGGCAGAGCTTCTCTGCCGTCTGATCAGCAGTACTCTCCTTCGAGCTCTTCCTCGACCGGAGGGTTCTTCAGCTTCTCCGACCACTGCTCTTCGCCGTACTCCGCGGCGTTTGACGAAACTCCGATGTGTCACCAGACTCGGATTGCTACTACTCCCAGTCGTTGCTCGAACCCGAACCCGAAGCCTTATTCTCAGAACCAGGACCTCATTGATGACCTTCGATTGACTGCAAATTTCTTAAGAATGAATATCGGAGATAATAACCGAGAGGAACGAGCCAAAACGAGGGTGTTTGGTACTGAAAGAGATGGGTATCGGCTCGAGGATTTCTTCGGTTTCGATGGCGATCATATCGGGTCGCCGTCCCCATGGCTAGGATCGGGACAGGGACAAGGATGTTATGTGGGAGATTCAAGGAATTCTAACAATCAAATGAGTAGTTTTTTTTATGGGGAATTTCTTCAACAATCACAGGAAGACCCAATTTCCAGGCCTTTCCATGGTGATAAGTCTGACTATAATGTTTGGTCACAATTTCATGGACTTGATTCTAATGGAAGAAACAGTATCAGAGGTGATGGTTCATTTAGTCCTGCTCAGGTTTGGGAACACAATAATCTGGCTCTGAATATGAACAGTCCATTAAGGACTAAACTAAATTCCAGAGGAACAGGTGAGGTTGTTTCTGATTTGGAGGCTTTTAGCTGCGAAGATAGTTTCATCATTGAAGGAAAATCTTTGAGGAAGAAGAATTCTTATAATGGTCATGCCAGGATTCCAAATGGAGGAGTTTATGAGAATGGATATGGCCTGAGTAGTGAATCGCTATCCCGTTCACTACGAAGATTTCCTTCACAGAATGATATAAGGGATTATATTTACGCATTCGCAAAGGATCATGACGGTTGTCGAGATTTGCAAAAGGTGGTTGAACTTGGAACATGTCAAGATGTGCAGATAATATTTGATGAGATAATTGATCACGTTGTCGAGCTTTCGACGAACCCTTTCGGCAATTACCTTGTGCAGAAGCTGTTGGACGTTGGCAGTGAGTTGCAGAAGCTGGAGATTGTGCTAATGCTTATCAAGAAACCAGGACAGCTTGTCAGAATTTCTCTAAACTCACACGGGTAAAATCCTCCATAGAATTGATAGCTATTGTTCTTTCATTAGTGTTGTGTCTTTTATTTTCCTGGCCTTTTAGAGACAGTTCATACTTCTTGTACTGTTGTGTCAGCACACGCGTTGTACAGAAGTTGATCGAGACCGCGAAAGGTAGGAACTATGTGTCGTTGGTTATTGCAGCCCTTGAACCTGGTTTTCTTGATCTTACTATGGATTTGAATGGAAATCATGTCCTACAGCGTTGCTTGCAGTGCCTTAGCAGCAAGGAAAATGCGGTAACACCATCATTGTCCTTTTCTTTTTAGCTCGATTTTTAAAGATGATTCTTATTTTTTCATGTATATACTAGCTAATCTTTTTGAGTTTTTTCTCCTGTTGGTGGCAACCTAGATTGTAGACCGTAAAAAAAAAATTGAATGCCACTAAAGTCAATATACATAATAAATGTAGATAAACTGTTCTTTATTATGCATATCTGCTATAAGAGCATGTTGAAGATGCAGGACCAAACATTCATTTTATTGAATATGGAATGCTTATGTTAGGAAAACAGATCGTTAAGAGCTGTTATAAAAGCTTATAAAAAAGAACTAAAAAGAAAATTATTGACTCTAAAAGTGAAGTGAACGGGCCAATTTAGTAACTCAATCAAGTAGATTAATCGCGCTTGACCGTGTACTAATATGGTCTTGAGCTAAGCGATCAAACGCCGGATTTTTCTTTCTAGTGCTTCTTCTCTGTGTCTAAGCGTCCTGTATACCCTAACACTGTGCTCTTTATATGACTTGCTATTAACTCTCTCTGTTGAAAAAAGATTCTGAAGTGGTTCTCTTTTTAATCAATCATCTTTTGCAGTTTATTTTCAATGCTGCCGCAAGGTTTTGTGTTCAAATTGGAACTCACAAGAATGGATGTTGTGTGCTGCAAAAATGCATTGAATACTCCACCAGAAACTTTCGGAATAATTTGGTGGCAGAAATTCTAAGAAATGCACTTCTCCTTGCTCAAGATCCTTACGGGTATGCTTTTGTTTTTGCATCCGGCGTCTTTACTTTCTCACATTGCTCATTAATGCATTACGTATCTTATTGTTCTGATGTCTAATTTCTCCATCTATCAATGACATTTAACATTGATTTTATGCCACAAAAATCTTTTATTTGCTTCTTTTATTATTACTTGGCAAGATGGCTTGATCCTTCATAAATGTAGTGTGCGATTCAGCGAGGGAAATTGCTAGATACTTGTGGCATATAATGCGAAAATATAAAAAGGTTTTCAGTTCATCTTAAATATGTAACCTGCATATGCCTCAAAAATGATTGTATGAGCAGTATATTATGTATGTGGAACTTCTATATTATTCTCTAATTGTTCCTTTCCATATACAGGAACTATGTTGTTCAGGTTCTCATGGAACGCATCCCATCTTCCACTGCAGAATTGATTCCTCTCTTCAAAGGCCACTTTGTACATCTTTCGATGCAGAAATCTAGCAGTCATGTGGTTGAAAAATTCCTTAAACTTTCTCAAGAGAGCCATGAGACAATCGTCAATGAACTGCTCGTACATGATCCTTTTGAACGCTTGTTGCAGGACCCTTTTGCTAACTATGTCATTTCCTCTGCTCTTGAACATACAAAGGCAAGGAATTCAACTCTAAAACACAACCCTTTTTTTCTCTCAGCTCAGCCTCTGCTTCTAACTTTTTACTCGTCATTTTCAGGGCTCTCTTAATCAATCCCTTGTTCAAAAAGTTAACCATTTCGTTCAGAATTTACCATCCAGCCCATTCTCAAAGAAGATTTGCTCTCGTACCTTGGTGAACAAGTAATGTGTCCTAAAACCATATATAAATAGAACCAAAAAGCGGGGGATAAAGTTTCTGTTGTGCGCTGTTAGAACACTATATAATAATTGAACTATCTATTTTGAACTTCTCCCTAAGCTGAAAGCAGGTAATTTAGCCAGAACTAGGAACAAGCATGTTGCGTTTAGGCTCTATAAATGATGCGCACGTGAATTTTGTTGTGTTTTATGTTTGTGTTGTTTGTCTGTTTTCTTTCGACCAAACTTCTGTCTTCTAATTTTCTATGTATGTTGTGGTATGTTAAGAGTACGTGCTAGTGTAATTGTGACGCTTGGATTTCTTTTTAAAGAAGTCTATTTTGTGTTCGTTATGTCATATTTTTGTGGATTCCCGTCAGGTTTTTATTGTCTCACTTAAGCTATTGCATCGCACTAACGGTTTTAACAGCACTTCTATCTTATGCTTTTGCTTTTAATATGTAAGATGTGGCCTTTAAGGTTTTAAGGTAAGTGTTTAGAATTATATTTTCATAAGAATTTAATAGATTAAAATGGTTTTATAGTTTTATAATAATGAATAAAAATATTCAAATGAATTAATGATATTTTACTAAAAGTCTAATGCAAGTATTGTGCTCTTTTAGAAGTCACGTTTTGAGGAATTGATTGAAAATTTTTATGGAGCTTAATCTGTTATGACTGATCATATCTAAACATTTTTCAAAGCAGGACCCCCGTTAATCAGGCCCATCCTTTTTTTTGACGTCTTGATTTCTAATTGTCTACAAACGTCAATTACTATTATCATGATGCCCTAAATATGTTTTCCTAGATATTCATATAGATTAACAAAGAAGTAACACTTAGTTTATCATCTTAAATAATCTCCACAATAACATCATACAATTAAGCATTTAACTAATTAGCAAAATGTTTAAATATACGAGGGCATTTGAAGTGTTTGGAAGAATAGTTAGAATTAAAACTGTAAATTTGAGCCAGGCCTATTAGACCGGCCTATTTCTCTTGTTTCTTTTGGTTCAGGCCCAGCCTGTCCCAAGCTTTGGGCTGGGATAGGCAAAAGATTTAGACCTAAACTAAAATTGGGCTAAGTCGGTCTAATAAGATAACTTTTTATATATTTTTTAAAGGGCAACTTATAAGAATGCCCCTAAAATGCACAATCTTATTAAAAATGCCCTCCAATAAACTACTTATTAAAAATGTCCTTTATTAAAAATTAGAGTTTTATTAAAATATCAAGTTACCCTTTCTCCCACTCACTTTTATAGAGGATGTCAAAATGGAACCAATGGGGCTTCATCCTTCTAGTCGTCGACATGAGGTGTGATATTCTAACCTAAAAGGTTTCATATTTTTTACCTACTAGATTCTAACATTTTTTTAACTTATCAGATTTCGTCTCAAAACTCGCAACTTGTCATATACTTACACCGAACTTGCTAGATTTTATCTACAAAATCCTCAAAACTGAGAGCGCGTCGATGCATTATTCACATGAACATTGAAAGCCAGAAAAATCACCCACCAAACACGTGAATTCACAGATAAAAATAAAAAATACAAAATACAAAATCCTCAAAACTAAGAGCGCGTCGATGCTCTTGTGCTCAAGTGAATAGGTATCTGCCACATTCTTCACATGAACATTGAAAGCTAGAAAAATCACCCACCAAACACGTGAATTCACAGATAAAAATAAAAAATTCAAAAAGATTTGCATGAGAAACTCCGATCTAATTGAAGATCGAAAGTGATTCAGCGAAGATCGTTTTGTACATGCCTTGTCCTCGGCAGCATAGTAATACTTGGTAGTGAGCTTGTAATAAATCAAACCGCATAGAAGTTCAAGGACGAAATCACATGAGTGGCTGCAATGCTCCGCCGCGTCAGGGACGGCGCGACAAAGGTTAGTGACATCGGCGCGGAACGCCTTATGGAAGTAGATGAACAAGAGGATTGGCGATGGAGAATTGATTTCGGAGCAAGGAGGGGGAGGAAGAAGAAGACTCAAAGGAGGAGGAGGACTAGACTGGCAACGAGTCATCCTCCTCTGGGATGGTGTATTATGGTGGCGAAGGACCGGTCGGAGAGTTGTTGTCACGACGGTGAGGACGGCATCGGAGAACAACAACGACGGTGAGGACGGTGTAGTCCTCGACCGACGACGAGGCATCGCTATTCGCGGTGCCGATGACCAAAAACCAAACAAAGCCGAGCTTTGTTGGAGATTGCAACACAGACGGGTAGATTTGAACCAGAAGAGGCCGAACTTCGCCGGGTAACAACAAGAGGATGGGCTTCGTCATTGATTTGAACAAGTCGTCGTTGTTTTGCAAGCTGAGAGGAGAGAGAGAGTAGGGGAAGCTCAAGAGAGAGTCTGGGAGGGGAGAGAAAGAGATGAGGCACAGAGATAGAAGAGAGAGAGTTTGGGCAGCTGAGAGGAAAAGAGGGGAGAGAGAGCTAGATAGAAGGAATTACTGTTTTAGAATAATCATGGGCAATATAGTAAATTTGTAATTAGTATCATAAAAAATAAAATAAAAAAGATATAGTTTTGAAAAGACAAAAATAAAAATATAGTATTAATAAGTGACGTGTTGTAATAGCATTTTGAATATTTTTCTCTTTTTAAAATTCTTTTATAAAAATTCGTATGGTTTGACTAGCCTTTAGGCTCATGCGGGCTTTAGGTCGAGTCTGGTCTCTTCTTTCATTAACTGGCCCGGTACAAATTTTTCTTTTGGTCTTAGGGGTCAGGTCAAACAATCTGAGGTGACACCTCTAATTAAAACTAAAAATATTATTTTAAAAATTATAATATATAATAACTTTATATTATAATAATTTTTTGTTTGTGGTTATAACTCTTAAAAATTTTATACTATTTATTGTTTTCAATCCACGTGCCAAACTGGGGCTTAATTTAATACTATTCGTTTCATGTAATGCTAGATATTCAAGCTCCTCGTCTCATGCAAGAAACTATTTCGCACAACTAGCTAGATTCCTAATAACTCTATGTACCTGAAAGTAGGTTTGGATGCAAGAACGTCCGGTAAAGGTGTATAAAGGTACTTCTTTTAAATATATTGTTATAGTCATTTTGGATTAATTTTTTACTTCTAATTTTATTTTTCCTTTTGTTATAAATAAAAGTAGAATTTCTTACAAAAGCACAACAATCTCATGAATGAACAAGAAAGAAATATTAGTACTAGGGGTGAACAACGGGCGGTTTGACGGTTTTTGGACAGGTGTGGTGCGGTTTTCTGGGATGACGGGTTGGCGATTAACCAATCTGCAAACCGCCCACCACATGGCGGGTGGTTTCGGTTTGGTTTTGGGTGGTTGCGGGCAGGTGCGGGCGGCTTGAGGCGGTTTAAACCTATGCTATTGCCTAATGCAATTTTTTGGACCTTTTTTTTTTAGTATAGAAAATTTGTAGAAAATATAAGATGATAATACATAAAGCATTTTCAACAACAAGCAAGTTTAATGTCTAAAGACAGTGACCATATTCAAAAGTACAAATTAAGAAACATAATCATTTACTGCAACAAGAAACGTCAACTACAGATGAAGTGATGAATAAAGTCAAGAGTCCATAAAAATTAAAGCCTATCTACTAGGTTCGAAAATAATAGAATGCTATAAATGAAATGATGAACAAAGTCAAGTGTTCTTTTTCTTTTCAAGGCTTTTCTCTACTAATTTACTTGATTTGAATTTTGATTACTTCACAAAATAATAAATAAGTAGATAGGTTTAAGTTTTTTTTTTTTTTTTAAATATATAGGCGGGCGGGTTCGGGTTAAACCCACTCGCAAAAATTTAAAACCAAACCCGCCCACCAAATATATTGGTGGGCGGGTTCAACCCGTCCGCCAATAGGTTGTTAACAAAAACCCGCTTTTTTCAATATGGACAGGTGCAGACGCGGACGATTGACGTGTACGAGGTGGTTTTTGTACAGCCCTAATTAGTACTAAAGAATAACAAAAGGTCTTGTTCTTTTTCACATGATCTGCCTATGCTATGCAATAACCAAAAATTAAGTGTTAAAAGTTATGTACAGTCTGACGTAAAATCAAACATAATAGTAAAATCACCTTTATTGTTTCAACAATTCGAAAAATTCAATGTCAAGTGGTACAAATCCCTAATTAAGGCGTCGATTGTACTCATCAACACCGTATTAATAAGGAAAGGATCCTACAAATCCACAAACAGAATCCACTTTTAAATACTTTAGCACCTATTGTGTTCCAGGCATTTTTGTACCAATTAAGAACGATTGCTAAATCTTGTCTCTTGTTTTAGGGATCAAGTACTACAGCCACATATAACACATACATATAATTCGTAGAAAATGCCAAGCATCAAACCTTCCCATGGTAAGTAGTTCATCTCGACTTGAACAAATGCAAACGACATTGAAATAAAATAAAAAGCTGTTTTCATTGTCCAAGTGTTTTGAATATTTTGCTTCTATTCACGTGGTCAGATTGTTATATTTATGAAGGGACAACCAAAGAGACAAAAAATTGGGGACAATAAATTTGGACTCTCTTTGTCTATGCACTGATTATTTAATTAAATTCCTCTTTCAAGAGCTATAGTAGATAACATTTTTATAAAGCTAATTGTAAGTAAATAGTAATTTTTGAAAATATTTATAATAAATAAGAGTAAATAGAACATTTATTCCATAAATTTTTTCTTACTCTTAGTAATTAGATAAGTAAAAAAAAAAAGAGTAAATTTTTTATTTACTACTATTTACTATGAAAATTTTCAAAGCAGACTATTTATTTCAATTATTTATTGTAACAATGCTATTTTCTGGAGGCCTTTACTCAATTACTTTAGGCATAGACCACATCCTTGCAGAAAATTATTGTTCAATATGATCCTGTTTACATGGGAAACCACAGGATCAACGAAATATTTACATGACCTTTTGCTTTTGTTTCTGTTTTTATTCAGACATCTATCAATTCTTAGTGTAATATTTTATATATATATATATATATATATATCTAACAATAATATTATACGGATTGGGGTGGTGATAACATCTGAGAAATGACGTGCATGGTTGGCCTAGATTGTGGCTCCGTATTTAGACATGAGATTGCGAGACTTGCAATGGTTCTGAGTTCAATGTTGAGTTCCGGTGCTGGAGGTGGGAGGCGTTGGTCCAGATTTTCCATCAACGTCGTCGACATGATTAGCGACTTTCCTCCGTCCGATTGATCATCAGATGAAAAGGAGGAGATGAAGTCTCCCGGCTGGTTTCCCATCATAACTTCTAAAGCCAAAACACCAAAGCTATAAACATCACATTTCGCCGTTACTTTCATTGTATATGCAAGCTCTGCCAACATACAAAGAAGACAAATCATCGTCAAACAAGCATTAAATATTATTGGTATTAAGGTTGGGCTGGCAAGTCAAATTGCAAGTTATATGATGACATTAAGAAAAAAGCATGGAGGAATTTTTGAACACGTATTCAAGAAAATAGATGATATATGTTTCAATCACAACTTAATGTTACCATAAATTAAATAATTATTTTATAGTTGTTTTAATAAAATTACATATTAGTTATAAAATTTAACCAACCCACAGTCCGATGATGTACCAAACACAAGATATACGGCACTATCCACTCAAATCCTATCTAGTCCAATATCCTGACCTCGTAATTCTTAGTACAACGTTTTTAAGTATCAAATTTTTGTTAGACCCAGCAAAAATTATGTATTATCCAAAGAAAATAATGAGTTCTTTATTTACCAGGTGCGATGTACCCATAAGTGCCTGCAAGGGTAGTCCAATTAGACAAGTCCGGATTTAGAACCTTGGCAGTGCCGAAATCCGATACACGAGCTTTAAATTCCGAATCCAACAAAATGTTATTGCTCGAAATGTCGCGGTGAACAATTGGGGGAGAACATCCATGGTGCAAGTAAGCCAAGGCATGAGCCACACCTCTAACAATATTCACCCTCTTATCCCAACCAACTTGTTTGGCTTTCTCTTCTTGTCTCAAGATTGACCCCAAGCTCCCCCTCTCCACATACTCGTACACCAAAAACGAGTGTCGTTCGTGTGAGCAGAAACCGTAAAGCTTGAGAATGTTCCGGTGTCTTATCTCCAATAACGCCCTTATTTCGTTCAAGAACTCCTTCGGAAGTCTCCTCTGTCCTTCTTCACATGGCGGGTGTAGTTTCTTCACCGCCAGGTGAAGACTGATGAAGTTTGGTAGTACCAGAATCGCTTTGTACACGCTTCCGTATCCTCCCTCTCCGATGCAATATCCAGGATTGAAATTCTCAGTCGCTCTTATGATTTCTTCGTACAATGCTTTCCCATCGAAATTGAGCGCTGAAAAGAAGATGTTAGTACTGTTTTCTTGTGATTCATGATCTTTTTGTTCTTCCCTGCGATCTCCTTCTCTCTTTCTTCTTCTTCTTCTCACAACAACAATGGCAATTGCTACAATGAGAACAAACAAGGCTAGAATAGCCCCTATAACAGGAAAAATTACAAGAAAAGCGACATTGCGGTGGTTCTTTCTCGAGCCATTATTGCAAGGTTTGAGCCCTGCGAAGCTTCCACATAATCCTCTATTCCCTTCGAGCGCTTCTTTAGAAGCTTCTCGAAACGCCGTGATGTTGGGAACCTGGCCGTGTAGTTCGTTATAAGATATATCTATGTATAACAAACCATGCATATCGGCAAATCTCGTTGGGATTGAACCAGACAGACTATTGTGTGAGAGATTAAGCGTTTCCAAGCTTTCCATCTTGCTCATTTGAGACGGAATTTCTCCGGTAAGCAAATTGTAGCTCAGATCTAACTGGGACAGACGAACCAAAATTCCGAGCTGAAAGGGAATTTCTTCGCTAAACCTGTTGTTGCTCAAGTTCACGTACTTCACGTCCAACATATTATTCCAAAGAACGCCGGGAATTGAGCCGTTCAACTTGTTGGACGACAAATCAAGGTAATTGAGCAACGTCAAAGATTCCAGCTCTGAGGGGAATGGACCGGAGAGTCGGTTGTGGCTTAGCGTCAGATTCAGCAAAGAAGTCAAGAGTCCCAGCTCCTTTGGAATTACCCCAAATAGTTGATTTGAAGAGAGGTCAAGTTCCCGAAGCTGACTTGCTAAGCCAATCTCAACCGGGATTTCACCGCTTAGATTGTTTCCTGCCATTTGAAGAGATGTTAGATTTGTGCATTGTCCCCAACTCGGCGAGACTTCGCCGTAAAACTTGTTGCGGCTTAGATCAATGTATTGCAAGTTTGGATAGACGCCAAAATCTTCGGATATGTTGCCTTCAAGTCGGTTTCCTTCGAGACGAACTCTCAACAGGCTCGTGCAATTTCTCAAGCCCTTCGGGATTGGACCGGAGAAATTGTTGTCGAAGGCTACGAGTGTCTGGAGCCGTCCGGTTCTGCAAACGTTTTTAGGCAAATAACCGGAGAATCGATTTGTGTCCAACTGGAGCACAGTCAGATTGACGAGGTTTCCTATACCTTGTGGGACCGAACCCGAAAATTCGTTTTGGCGGAGACATAAAACTTTCAAGTTGGCTAGCTCACCAAGTGAGGTAGGGACTGTGCCGTTGAGCTTATTAACGCTTAGCTCCAAGAACTCAATTGACTTCACCTTTCCTAACGCTTTAGGAATTGGGCCCCAAAAGTTGTTGGTGGTGAGACCAAGAAAAGTGAGGCTTCTTAGATCTCCGAGGGATGTTGGGATTAAGCCAGAAAAAAGGTTTTCTTTTAGGTTTAATTGAGTTAGAGATGTCATGTTTCCTATTTCTGAGGGAAGTGGACCATTAAACTGATTTTTAACAAGGTTCAAGATTTTGAGGTTTTTCATATTACCAATTTCTGGTGGGATTTTCCCTGACATGTCATTGGAGGAAAGGTCAAGATGGGTTAGTTTGGAGAGAGAACTGATTTGAGGTGGGATGGTGCTAAAGATCTTGTTATTGCTGAGATTTAAATATGTGAGATTAGGTAGGGACAAAAATGGAAATTGGTGGAGAGTGCCTTGTATGCTAGAATTGAAGAGGTTTATACTAGAGACCCTTTTGGCTGTGTTACAAGAAATACCAAACCAATTGCATGGGCTAGTAGTTTGGGCTGTTTTGGGATGCAATTTGAGAGAGGAATTGGGGAATTTGTAATCCCATGTGGAAAGACGAGATTTGTTTGATTCATTCAAGCTGTCTTTCCATTTGAGAAGAGCATCTGCTTCTTTAGAAGTAGAAACAAAAGCATTGTTTAAAGATAAAACCAAATGAACGCACAATACAAAGGAAGCTAAAAAGCCTGCTAATTTCTCAAAGGTTAAAGTTCCCATGTTTTGTGCTTGTGTACTTAATAATAGGTTTTTTTGTGCTTTTAGGAATTAATGATGCAAAGGTATTTATACATGCAACGTTCTCTACTTGAGCGCCTCATTTTCTTTTCATGATTCATGGGGAAAGTTCATGTAAGACTTTAAGCTCTAGACTTGAAAAGTCTTACCTCTAATTAATTTCCATCTATAATTTTCTGGCGTTCGTTTTCTTTTTCAAGACCAGAAAATTCCTGGACTTTCAGTGGCCAATGAGAGGAAGATTTACTTTTTAAATTCCAAATGGCTAGCCGATACAGACACAAATTAAAAAATGACTTTTTTGTGGTTATTTTTACTGATGGCACTCTTCGAGGATACCTATTTGTTTCCCTTCAACCTTAGATATTTAATTTTAGAGGTATCTAGCTACCGATTCAAGATTTGTTGTTTCTTTTTCCTGTCTTGTGGCTGTCCTTCCATTTAAATTTTGACACCTCGTGAATTGTTTTAGCATTTTTCGTATCTTGTTCCTACTGAATGATCTTCATTCGATAGATCTTGATTTGGTAAGTGTTTAGACCTACTATCCGTAATTTCATGAATGGGGACAGCAAATTTGGACTTCTAGCTAGCAAATCTAGACTTCTAGCTACCTCAATATTTCTAAATTATATAGCCCCCAGTTGATAAATTGTTTATTTTCATATTAAAAGTAACATGAGTGTGACATATGAGAGTTTAAAGAGGGGTAAAATATCTTTGTTTTTTAAAAAGAAAGGCTTAAAAAAATTATAAGGAAAAAAAAAATGTTAGGATTGGGCAGCGCAATCTGATTTTTTTTTTGGGTCAAAACTGCTTGTTTTTTCTAATCATTTTATTCCTATTAAAACCTCTACATGTCATCCTTATCCTAGATTATGATTTAAAATAGATAATTTATTAATTGTATTAAAACCTCTACATGTCATCCTTATCCTAGATTATGATTTAAAATAGATAATTTATTAATTGTATTAAAACCTCTACATGTCATCCTTATCCTAGATTATGATTTAAAAT